>BLSH010484038.1:33218-49592 GCA_018402905.1 Glandirana rugosa | reverse complement strand
ATTTCGGTCTAAACCTATGTTTTTCTAAAGGGTTCGAAATTTGTAGGGTTCCTCGTGACACGTTCTCTATTATAACTTTACCTTCCTCATAGTCTGGTGACGTTTAGATGGTTCTGGACCGGCAGGGAGATTTGAAAGTCGAGTATGTTCCTCTTCTGACTAGTCTCTACGTCGGTTCTCCGGGTACTGGTGAGACCTACTTGACGTCTCTAGATGTCGACTCCACCCTCTGAGACAGGTGTCCTGTTGTTAGTCAGCATATGACGTGTTTAGACGGGAAATACCTTCTCACCGTTCTTCTTTCGGTAAAAAATTTCTATAGGTAACTCCTTCCATTTCAATATTATCTCTTGCACAGTGCTCCTTGGGATGTTTAAAGCTTGGGAAATCTTTTTGTATCCAAATCTGGCTTTAAACTTCTCCACAACAGTATCTCGGACCTGCCTGGTGTGTTCCTATTTCTTCATGATGCTCTTTGTGCTTTAAACGGACCTCTGAGACTATCACAGTGCAGGTGCATTTATACGGAGACTTGATTACACACAGGTGGATTCTATTTATCATCATTAGTCATTGTGGTCAACATTGGATCATTCAGAGATCCTCACTGAACTTCTGGAGAGAGTTTGCTGCACTGAAAGTAAAGGGGCTGAATAATTTTGCACGCCCAATTTTTCAGTTTTTTATTTGTTAAAAAAGTTTGAAATATCCAATAAATTTCGTTCCACTTCATGATTGTGTCCCACTTGTTGTTGATTCTTCACAAAAAATTACAGTTTTATATCTTTGTTTGAAGCCTGAAATGTGGCAAAAGGTCGCAAAGTTCAAGGGGGCCGAATACTTTCGCAAGGCACTGTAGTTTCTTCAGTTCTAATTTCTGAATTTTTCATTAGCAGAAGCTTTGATGAGCAGAGAAGTCTTTAGCATTACAGAAAAAGTCCAGTTGAATGTGACCAACTACTTCTAGATCAGTGGTTCTCAACTCCGGTCCTCGGGACCCACCAACAGGCCAGATTTTAAGTATTACCTTGGGGAGATGCAGGCTAGAATACTGCAATCACTGAGCAGCAAATGATATCACCTGTGATGTATTTCAGTTATCCTGCAAACCTGGCCTGTTAGTGGGTCTCGAGGGCAGGAGTTAAGAACCACTGTACTAGATGATTTAACACTAGCTTGATGAATGAGAATCATTGCACACCTATTTTTACCCATTTCACCAATATCCGAGCCCGAGGTCTCTTTTTCAACCTCTTACACCATTTTACATTGGAGAGAATTCCTAACGGTACATTTCTCCAGGTTAT
Organism: Glandirana rugosa; assembly: GCA_018402905.1. Classification (NCBI taxonomy): domain Eukaryota; kingdom Metazoa; phylum Chordata; class Amphibia; order Anura; family Ranidae; genus Glandirana; species Glandirana rugosa. The sequence goes on along the minus strand of BLSH010484038.1, from coordinate 48,285 downwards.
CTTCCAAGAACTGAAGAGTAAAACAGGAACCTTGAGCAGCACAAAAAACTCCTCTGCTAATACTCACTAGAAAAGTTCTGAGGGTCCCCACCAGTGTTCAGGTAGAGCTTCATCTTCTGGTCTTTGATGTTGTAATACTGTTCTGAGTGATGGCCCATAGTGGGACATCTCTGGAGGGGGCAGGGGAAACAGGAGCCCTGGGGTGAGAAGACACAGGCATCAAATATTAACGTGGGTATTGGTTTAGCAGTATGGAAAATGGTTGTAAAAGCAGAAGGTTTTTTACCTTAATGCATTCTATGCATTAATCACTTGCTGACCAGCCGCCGTCATAATACGGCTGCAGGTCGGCACGTTCCCGTGAATCTCCGTAGCTGTATGGCGGCCCTTTAAAAGGCTGTAGCAGGCGTGCGCGCCGCCACAGCATACACATGCACATCACTGGAGCTGATGTGTGTGGCCGGTGGCTGCAATGTCCATCGGCCACCCTCGATCGCTCCGCAGAGAGCCAAAACAGGGATCTGTTGATGTAAGCAAACAGATCCCCGTTCTGACAGGGAAGTAGAGAGAGATCTGCTGTTCCTAGTACTCAAGAACAGGGTTCTCTCTCTACTCCTAGTCACTACACTCCCCCCACAGTTAGAAACACCTCCCTAGGGAACACTTAACCCCGTGATCGCCCCCTAGTGTTAACCCTTTCACTGCCAGTGACATTTATACAGTAATCAGTGGCTATTTTTAGCTCTGATCGCTGTATAAATGTCAATGGTCCCAAAAAAGTGTGAAAAATGTCCGATCTGTACGCCGCAATGTCGCAGTCCCACTGAAAAAAACATTACTAGTTAAAAAATAAATGAATAAAAATGCCATAAATCTATCCCCTATTTTGTAGACGCTATAACTTTTGCGTAAACCAATCAAAATATGCTTATTACGATTTTTTTTCCAAAAATATATAGAATACATATTGGCCTAAACAGAGGAAGACAATTTTTTTTACATTTTTTTTTGGATATGTATTATAGCAAAAAGTAAAAAATATAGGTTTTTTTTTCAAAATTGTCGCTTTTTTTTTTGTTTATAGCACAAAAAATGAAAACAGCAGAGGTGATCAAATCCCACTAAAAGAAAGCTCCATTTGTGGGAAAAAAAGGACATCAAATTGGTTTGGGCACAGCGTCGCACGACCGCGCTCTTGTCAGTTAAAGCAACGCAGTGCCGTATCGCAAAAAATGGCCTGGTCAGGACGTGGGTAAATCCTTCCAGGGCTGAAGTGGTTAAGGTAAAAAATCTTCTGTGACAATCTCCCTGCCAGCCTCTCCTATACTTATCTGGGCTCGATCTCAATCAAGCACTGTGCCTAAGAACAGCAACACTGCTCTCTCTCTCTCCCTCCTCACAGGACTCAGATGCAGCAGCAGGAGCCATTGGTTCTTGCTGCTGTCAATCACAGCCTGTGAAGAGAGAGCAGAGGGTGGGGCTGAGCCACACTGTATGTGTCAAACACAGTGTGGCTCCAGATCAAGCCTGCATGAGTGCCCCCATAGCAAGTGGCACTCTTTTGGGGGCACTCGGAAGGCAGGAGGAGCAGTAAATTGGTTGCCAACCCTCCGTAAATTTACGGACAGTTTGTAAACATCAGCAGAGTGGTAGCAAGTCAGTCATTAAAGTGGGGCTCCACCCAAAAGGGGTAGTTCCGCTTCAAGTACTCGTCCCCCCTCCCGTGCCATTTTTGGTATGTAATTTTTTTTTTGGGGGGAGGGGGGAGCGAGTACCTAGTTTTGACAAGTACCCACTCCCACTTACACCTAGGCGATCCAAGCGGAAGTTCTCCTCTCCCATTACCTCCCTGTAGTCATATTGAACACATCAGAAGTGCCAAGCGCAAGCTTTCAGCCGGATGCCCACAGTTGAAATGCTGGTGCTGGGGAGAGAAAAGGGAGAGAAGCAATGGCTCGGGTGAGCACATCGCTGGATCGTGGGACAAGTGAGTCTGTTTATTAAAAGTTAGCAGTTACATTTTTTGTAGTTGCTGACTTTTAATAAACATAGAAACCACGGAAGCTCCTCTTTAAAGCGGTTGTATACCCCCACAACTAAATTTTACCTAGAGGTAAGCCTATAATAAGGCTTACCTCTAGGTAAAATGAATATCTCCTAAACCTATATATTCCACTTGTATGCAGCCGCTGATGTCGCTGACGCATGCACAGTGTTGTACCGGCGAATGCAAAGCGCCGGACCTTGCAGGAAAGTCTGCCGGAAAAAAAAGCTCCCATGGGCATGTGTGGGAGTGACGTCTCCCGGCTCCAGCCACTCACAGCGCCGGAGCCGCAAACCTGGTAGGACCCCCCCCCCGAGGGAAGATGTCTGCTCCCTTTGCAGGTACCGGGCAGTCCTGTCTGATCTTCGTTCTGAGGTAAGTATTTCATAATGAGCTAGCATGCCTTTGCCTTACAGTTTTTTTTGTTTTTTTTCATGAGTATACAACCGCTTTAAGAAATCTCTAAAAATCAGAAACAATGGCTTTAAAATATGAGAGCTCAACTTTTAAAGTGGTAGTAAACTCTATTTGTATTTTTACCTACAGGTAAGCTTATAATAAAGGTGCACGTTTAGGAGATATTCTAGTGAGAAGCAGTTGGTGACATCACCTGCGCATATGCTATGAAGGAATGGCATACCCATGCCATTCCATCAGAGCTCCATGCCACGGGAGTGACATCATCGCGGCTCGGCCATTCAAATGGCCACAGCCCACGAAAACCAGGTGAAGATGGAAGCCTCTGCAGTGGTGACAGCGCGCAGCTGGAGGCTTTCATGTCAAGGCAACTCTTTCATAATGCGCTAGTATGCATCACATATGCTTTTACCTTGCAGGGAGAGTTTTTTCTATTTCTACATTTACTACTGTACATCGCTGTATGTCACTTGGTCCAGGTGCTTCACCTACCCTTACTTTGTCTAAGGGCCCATGCAAAATGGGGCTCTTCTGAATGCTTTTCTCCTGGCAGGGGAAAAGCAGATTAAAAAACACACCTAAGCTGCTTTTTTTTTGCAAATACATTTATGTGCGCTAAGCACTTGGCCATTTATTCATTTTAATGGCCAGAATATTAATGTATTCTGACCACTGAACGGAAATACTGCTCAAAAGCTAAATGCGCTTAGGTGCATTTATATGCATTTTTGCCGCATTTGGCGTTTTTTTTTCTGCCAAAATGCTACTCTCCTGTACACACAAGTGAAGTATTTTTTTTTTTTAATTCGCCTCTAACCTCCTCTAAATGGCTATATGTTAATGGACATATAGGCTAACATGAAAGGGCATTTAGAGTCAGAGAAAAAAAAAGTAAAATGCTTGTATAACAGGCGTCTAGGAGTGGGGTTCTTTTGGAGCCATGCCAATACAATCCCCATTATAGACTTGAGCTCCCCCATTTTCCTTTGTATACACAGAGCTGAGCTTGTCAAGACAAATCTAGAGGTTGTTTCTGTATAACAGGGACACAGACAGCAATACAACCATCACCTTCACTGGCCAGGGAGCAGACAGAGAGGAAGCAGATGTACTTGTTTTTTTTTTTTGTGCTTTTTTCTTTTATTTGCCTATGTCAGTTTTTCATTATTTTCTCACATCTCATTTCAATTTGTCAAAAAAACGAGCAATTGATAAGCAATTGTGAGAATTTACTTTAAATGCAGGAAGATGAGATGATATTGTAAAGAAAGCAGGGGTGGTTGGTGTGCTCCAGCCAGGGGGGGGGGGGGGGGGGGCAGCGATGCAGATCAGAGAGATCTTTCCGGCCGGCGATGCAGGGCAGAGAGATGACGGCTGGATCTCCCTGTACATTCTCCCCCCCCCAGTACCGGCCAATACAATCGCTTCTCCTCTCGTCCAATCATGCTCTTCCTGCTTCCTGATTGGTCGGGAGGAGAAGCAGGAAGACAATAGCAAATATTAATTTGCTATTGCCACACAACTGGGTGGACTCACTGTGGCCTGAGCCCATCCTTTTTTGAAGCCAATTAGAGCCTCAGGCACTAATCATGTGCTTAAAAATAAAACCCCACTGGAATCCATGCGTCCAATGCCCTGCTTCTATTTTAGGGATGGGGCGCATGAATTAGGTGCATTCTATCAGTGCTGTAGTAAATACCACTTACGGAGGTAAAGTCCTTGTAGCTGTTACAGGGGTAACTGACAAAGCCGCCAGGGAATCGGATGCTATGCATGTAATAGTGGAACGCTTGTATGTGGTTGCAGGCAAATGTCTTCAACGTGTCTGCCAATTAAAAAACTGCAATTTTTTAACCTGATTTATATAATACACACCAATATGCAGTTGGCCTGGATTTTACTTATATAGAGCTCACTACGCATGTTACAGTTTGTTTGTAAAATCTTCTTCAGATCTTCCAAGTATGTAGTGAAAAAAGATTGCCTGAATAAATGTAAATTGATTGGATAGATTAGGAAGATCCTCATATTACACACTTTTAGTAGATCTAAAGTTGATTGTGCAGAAACTGACAATTCCCAGAATATTGCTGCCACGCAAGTACCACATCCAATATCACATGTCCAACAATACCAAGGAAAAAAAAAATAAGAAGACCTTTAACAGCACCAGGGATGACACAAATGTTAACATTTCAGTACGTTTTATTTGCAACATCATTCAAAATGATAAAAACACAGGGATTATTAGTCCCTATTACAAGGTTACATCTCCATTGCACAGAAGTTACAAATTGTTGCACATGACTTTAAGAATAGCAAACCTTTCATAAAAGTGCTTCCTCGGGGGCTTTTCTTTGCATTCACAGAAGAGTAACCTAGGTTAGAGAAATATATATTAGAAATCCATAATTCTAACATTTCTCAGTACATCATCATAAAAATACATACAAATTCACTCACAATCCCACTCTAGCAAAAAAGACAGAGGTGGCAGGTGATGGCAGCCCGCAGGCACAGCGTGGCAGGTATGTGTCGAATGGCACACATAGTGCTATTTAGTAGTGAAAATCATAAATATCTATATTCCAACAGAAATGGCTGTTTTTATCATTGTTTTTTTTATAATGTTGTATAAAATGTACTGAAATTTCAACATTTGTGTCATCCCTGGTACCAGTAAAGTCCTCCTTGTTTTTTCCCTTTTCCCCTTTCCTTGATATTATTGGACATGTGAAGAACTTGTATGACCTGATTGTTGCATGTATGATGAGCCGATAGAAGTTAGCTAAGTGCCACCCAGTGGCGGCTGGTGGTAATCATATTTGGGGTAGGGTGGCAAGCAGACCTGGCTCCCTCACTCACACTAACTAGCACCTCGATCAATCCACTCGCACTACACACACCATCCACCATCCCCCCCGGCGCCCGATAGGCTGCGATCCTCTCGCACTAACACCACCACCCCCCCCTTCCCCTGCGCTGGCGTGCGATCCATGGACTTACCTTACTGCAGAAGAGGTGCGGGGAGAAGGATGAGGTGGCGATGCTCTGCTGAATCTGGGCTAGGGCTCCTAGGAAAGACTGCTGCTACCAGGGCCCTTGCTTCTCCCCTGGGTCGAACAGGAGGCAGTTCCTAATAGCCACCCTAAGGTTCCCGGCCGATAGGGTCTCAGGACTGGCTTCCTGATTGGCTGGGAGGTAAGGCAGGAAGACATTTGTGAATATTAATTCGTTAATGTCACACAAGTGGGTGGGCTCGGGGCACAGTGCTCTGCGTCCCGAGTCCACCCTTTTTGTAGCCAATTAGAACCTCCAGCTTTAATCACATGCTTAAAAAAAAACCCACGTTGAAATCCATGCATCGGGTGCCCTGCATGTAGATTAGGGGCCGGGTGCATGGATTAGGGGGGGGCTCCGCCCCTGGCCCCTAAAGGACAGGCTCCCACTGCCATCAACTCAAGCTGGAGTCTAGCGATTTGATGAATGAGAGCTCTAAAAAGAAGTTGGTCTTTGCTAGTCTGGTGAGATCTTCCAGTGTCATCCCCACAGCTGCACTCAATGTGTCAACCATCTAGTAGCCGGTGTCCCTCTTCACCTGGTTCCTTCAATCCTCCTACATATTATTTCCTTCTCCAGTGATGTCTCTTCTGACAGTGTGACCAAAATAGAACAGTTGTAACTTCATTATTTGGGTTTCTAGTAGGTTTTATTTCTTCCAGAATCTATCTATTAGTTCTACAGTCTGTCCATGGCATACATAAAATCCTTCTACAGCACCAAAGCTCAAATGAGTCGATCTTCTTTCTATCCTGTTTCCGTAGTGTCCTGCATTGACATTCGTAATTGCCAACTAAGATATTGAGTGTAATTTCTTTGCCTTTGCATACTTTGACGAGAGTCTTCATTGTGTGGCTACTAAGTGCTATTCTGCAGATTATTTTGTCACTGTTAGCTGGTTCCTTATTTATAAAAGAGCCCAGAAGATTAAAATGATTTACACCTTCAATTCTGTCACCCTCAAAGTCAAAAATGTCATCATTTTCTGTGTTCATGATCTTTGTATAGTTTATTTTCAATTCAAATCACATAGCTTTCTTAAAGGGTACGTTTACTTTTTTTAAAAAAAATTAAATAAATAAATGCACATTTTTTGCAGGTTAAAAAAATGTGCATTTATTTTATATTTTTTGGAGACTGTAAAGCATTGCACCAGCAATCAGCAGATCACTGGTGCCTTGTAGGTCTCCTGCAGATCTGTCAGTGTATCTGTGAAGAATTAATGAGCTACCACAGCCCTCCACAGCACCATGGTAGTTCATTGAGAGCTACAAGCCGACAGCCGCAAAAGATGTCGGGACTTGTAGTTCATTCAATTAATGATGCTGTCGTGTGGGTGGAGCACTGCACGGCTGCGCTGATTTAAAAAAGTGACTGCTAATACGAGGAACTTCTCCCCGTACTGCTGCCACATGGAGGGAGGGGATCAGGCAGTGGCTGCAGCATTGGGAACATGTTACTTGTTCTACCCTTAAAGCCTTACTTTGCAGGGAAACAAAATCCAGCACACCCCTGATGACTCGACAGAGCTCTGCTTTGTTTACATCGGCAGAGCTCTGTTCTGTGTTCCTCCTCGCTGATCATCCATTAGCCAGCACCCACTGATCAGCTTGTGCTGTGTCTAATAACGCACGTGCCCCCTACCCGGGAGTGCCGGATCATGTACTAGGTATGCGATCTGGCACTGGAGAGCCACTAAGCCGCCGTTCTCATACGTGAGGCGGACGGTAAGTGGATATAAACACACACTACAACATAGATCCTTACCGCTTCTGATCCATGGGAATGCCAGCCTTTTAGGACACCCCGTCATATGCTTTCCTCCATTCGGGTAAAAATCGAAATGTCCGATTGGTTTTGCTATACCCAGTCCTTGCATAAAGAACATGATACTGATTAACATTTCATTGTCCCAATGTTTAGATTCACCCTCCCCAACCTTTTCCGTCTGTGTGCCAAAGGACAGCTAGAGCTGAGTGGGTGAACAGGATGTCTTGCCCACTGGCCTAAATTCAGTCCAGAGGGCAGCACTGCAGACTCATGGTGCCCATACATGGTTCTTTATCATTATCCGATCAATGTGCGATTCAATCAAAATTACTGAATCAGCCAACAAACAAATAGGTATAATTTCATTTCTAATTGATTTAGACTCATGAATTTGATCATATTTTGATAGATAGTATGGCAATTTCGATTATATCTTCCAGTTCCAACTATCAATTGAAGTCCACTTCCCCGTGTGTCGCATATCAATCTATTGTGTTATCAACTTTAAACTGACATTTCCTTTTGGATGAGATCATTTGAAAAAGAAACCTATCATTTATTGAAGAGTGTATGGCCACCATAAGAGACAACTGCCAACTATTTGGTGCCATCACATGTGTATTTTCATATGAACAATATTTGTACAGAAACCAGTTGCCCAACCAGATTTATAAAGCCATCTCATTGTCCTTCTGGGTTGGGACCTCAGAAACAACCTTTTGTCTTCCCTTCTTACATACATCCCTCTGACCTATTTTTCTAATCTTTTAGTTTGCCGTAGGAAATCTGAACTTACATGGAGCTTCTGCAAATTGACAGCTGACATCTCCTAATGTCGTTGTAACTGCTAGCCATGCACAGTGCACCTCACAGGTACTTCTAATAAGAAGAAAACTAAAGGAAATACATGGGAATGGGTGTGGGGTATCTATAACTTTATTTTACTTTATAAGATTAATGTGAGTTTAACTCTAGGCTGACATACACATAATTAGAATCAATCAGAATCAGATGCGTTATTAATCCCAAAGGGAAATTATTAAGCATAGAACATCATTGTACAATACGTTATGTACACTATATGTGAAAAGTATTGGGATGCCTGCCTTTACACGCACATGAATTTTAATGACATCCCAACATTAGTCCGTAGGGTTCAATATTGAATCGGTCCGCCCTCTGCAGCTATAACAGCTTCTACTCTTCTGGGAAGGCTGTCCACAAGGTTTAGGAGTGTCTATGGGAATGTTTGGCCATTTTTCTAGAAGCGGATTTGTGAGGGCAGGCACTCCTCTCCAAACTCACTCATCCATGTCTTTATATACTTTGCTTTGTGTACTGGTCCAAATCATTTGGTGGAGGGGGGATTATGGTGTGGGGTTGTTTTTCAGGGGTTGGGCTTGGCCCCTTAGTTCCAGTGAAGGGAACTCTTAAGGCGTCAGCATACCAAGACATTTTGGACAATTTCATGCTTCCAACTTTGTGATAACAGTTTGGAGATAGCCCCTTCTTGTTCCAACATGACTGCGCACCAGTGCACAAAGCAAGGTCCATAAAGACATAGATTAGCAAGGTTGGGGTGGAGGAACTTGACTGGCCTGCACAGAGTCCTGACCTCAACCCGATAAAACACCTTTGGGATGAATTAGAGCGGATACTATGAGCCAGGCCTTCTCATCCAACATCAGTGTCTGACCTCACAAATGCTCTTCTGTAAGAATGGTCAAACATTCCCATAGACACGCTCATAAACCTTGTGGACAGCCTTCCCTGAAGAGTTGAAGCTGTTATAGCTGCAAAGGGTGGGCCAACTCAATATTGAACCCTATGGACTAAGACTGGGGTGCCATCATGTGCGTGTAAAGGCAGGCGTCCCAATTTTGACAATATATTGTGTGTGCACATTTCACTGCTCTTGTTAAGTTGGATCTTTCAGCTAGGGGAGAAAGAAAGATGTATTGATAAATACCAATTATTAAAGCTGTGTCAGTGTGAATGACATCCACAAAACCAGCATCAGAGGAATCAAGTCGGACTTCTTCCACCGCGTTTTCAAAGAACAGCCGAGGTGGGTCCAGACCTGTAGAGAAAAAGATCCATTATAGGAGCATGGAAATAAACTAACATCCGTGGGATAACGATTAGAGCAGCTCAGGGAACACACTATCTCTGATTTGGTTCATATATATCAATTTCCCATTCGTTAAGTTTTTGCATCTTGTTTGAATTTTCTTTTTTTTACTCTTTTTTCATCTTTAAAATGGAGCTTTAAGACATTGGGAAGGACCCATGAGACCCACCCATTACCAGCCACTCTGCACAAGAGGAGAGCAACAGTGGTCAATCTGCAATACAGGAAGCTCCTGCACTGAGGCAAGGTACTTGAGTTATTTAATTTTAAATGGAAGGAAAGTAAATGAAAGGACAGAACAAAAGATGGGAAGGGACAAGAGATGGGAAGGGAAAGGGCAGAACAAGAGATGGGAAGGGAAAGGGCAGAACAAGAGATGGGAAAGGAATGAACAGGATAAGAGATGGGAAAGGAGAGGACGGGACAAGAGGTGAGAAAGGAAAGGACAGGACAAGAGATGTGAAAGGAAAATCAGGACAAGAAATGGGAAAGGAATGGACAGGACAGGACAAGAGATGGGAAAGGAAAAACAGGACAAGAGATGGGAAGGGAAGGGGCAGGACAAGAGATGAGATGGGAAGGGACAGTATAAGAGATGGTATGGGAAAGGACAGTACAAGGGATGGGAAGGTAAAGAACAGCACAAGAGATGGAAAGGGAAAATACAGGACAAGAGATAGGAACGGAAAGGACAGAACAAAAGATGGAAAGGGAAAGGAAAGGACTAGAGATGGGAAGGAAAGGGAAAGGACAGGACAAGAGATGGGAAGGGAAGGGAAAGGACAGGACAAGAGATGGGAAGGGAAGGGAAGGGAAAAGACAGCAGAAGAGATGGGAAGGGAAGGGAAAGGATGGCACGAGAGATGGGAAGGGATGGGGAAAGGACAGCACAAGAGATGGGAAGGGAAAGGACAGGGCAAGAAATGGGAAGGGAAAGGACAGGACAAGAGATGGGAAGGGAAAGGACAGGACAAGAGACAGGAAGGGAAAGGACAGGACAAAAGATGGGAAGGGAAAGTAAAATACAAGAAGTGCAGCGCTATATGTAGTCGGTCCTATGGGTATGACCATTGACAAATCAATATATCAAAGTATGTCTTCGACCTGAGTACAGTGGAGAATGGAAGTTAAACCAATATAGTGAAAATAGTGATAATGACAATATAAAATAATGTGTCAACAGTAGGCAATCTGAATGGAAGTCCACTTAAAGTTCATATGTGAGTATGGAAGACGCAATATCAGATGCTAGAAGATGTTTAAGAGAATACAATATGATGTCCTGGATCAGTTCCTAATTACAGTATCAGGTGCCTTGACAATAGAGTGCTTGATATGGTGACAATCTGCAATGGTGAGTGATTGTACTTACCAGAGGCTGGTAAGTTACCAGCAGGTGCAATCAAAGGGTGACGATCCCGGGGTCCAGGAGAATGGAGAATAGGTTGCAGTGCAAAGTGCTTAAGTAGGTACTCAAAAGTGACAATCCCCACTGTATGTGAAAATGCTTACCGGAAGCTGGTGATATGATAGCAGAGGTGTTTTAATTCCTTGAGGTATGGTCTGGTCACGGATGAATCCTTTCCAAGTCCAAGCTACCCTTGATACTCGCTTAGAGGGGTGTTGTGTCTCTTGACTGACAGGTGGTGTCACTCAGAACAGGTTTGTGTTAAGATAAAAGCAGGAAAAAACTCCATAGCGTAATTCAGTAAACCCCTGAGGACGTTTTATCAAACGAAACGTGTTGGGTCCTGTCCCCCCGACTCATTGCAACCAGGATTTTATTGATGAGCTCATCTATATTTTTATCCATGTAAGTGTTTTTAATCCACATTTAATAAATGTCCTGTCTGTGGTTTACTGAATTACGCTATGGAGTTTCTTCCTGCTTTTAACTAGTGCCAACCCCTCAAGTGAGCTGAACAGCCTGGGGTTGATAGATGCGCATGCCCCAAAGTGATGGGACGCAGACGGCCCAATCGGAACACCATCCTCTCCCATACGTGCAGCCATCCAAGCCTCGCTCTCCATCCTGATCGTATACTCCGACCGTAAGGAGGGAGCAACGAAGAGGGTAGGGGCGAGGTGGACGCAGCACCGCAATGGAGAGGGGACAGGCCGACCGGATGGAGGTCGCCGTATCCCATCACGATCGCCACCAATTTACCCAAAAATTTTTTTTTTTACAAAATATAAAAATGAACAAAGTTGTATATGCATTTTTATTGTATGGTATAATGTATATAGGAAAATTGATCATGCCTCTTAGAGATATATACATATATCTTTTCAGATTTTTGCTCCCTTTTCTTGTGAGCCGTTGATTTTATGTTTTTTGGGGACGCCACATTCCAGCATCTTTCTCACTGAGAAGGCACGTATTTCATGACATCATCCTTTTTCCTCCGATCTGGCTCTGGGGTCGCTATGTGAACATATATTTTTCTTTTCCCTTGGTCCAAGGCACATGCCTTTGGTGGGTTCAATCAAACCCATTGTAATATAAAACCACTACAAAGAGTTCAGCGTCTCTCTTCATTCCCCCTGTGTGTGTGGACGAATTCACCCTTGATACTTCAACACAAAAAGTTAATTGGAGTTAAAATTGCAAGATTATGCTATTTTTGAATATTATAGACTCGTCTCTATTGAATTGTACAGAACAATAACAAAATGTTATACTTGAATGATATGCATGGTATACATTCTATGAGATTGTTTTCTGTTTTTATAGGAATTACTTACCCCAAAACTTGCTCCTTTTTTCCCCTGAAGAAGCCTTATAAGGCGAAACGCGTTGGCATTGGATTCTATATCAGCTGCACCCTGACTCTTACCCCCGATGTTTAATCTATTCATCCTTCGGGTAGCAAATGTGCTATCCATTTTTTTGTGTGAGGGGGTCATTTGACATCTTATCTGGGTGTACATATAGTATGATCGTTTGGGGTTGAAAGTGTAGATTTTAATACATTGTGTCAATATTAACCTGTGTGGGCATATTTTACCATGTATCAATAAAAATGTTCTTTTTATATGAACATTGGTGTTGAAATAAATTTTTCCAGAGTTGGGGTCTGTTGACCGACACCATTAAAGTCCCATTTCTTCTTTTTTGGGGGCCTTCCTTATCCCCCGTCCTTTGTTGTTATCAGGGATGAGGTGTCGGTTTTAAGTATTAGCCTCTGTCTTTTATGATTGTCTATGGTCATACCCATAGGACCGACTATATATAGCGCTGCACTTCTTGTATTTTATTTACCTCCAACTTTGTTGTCGTGCTGGCTGCTCCAGTTCTCTATATTGGTAGCGCAGTATCCTTTTTAACCCATGGGAAGGGAAAGGACAGGACAGGACAAAAGATGGGAAGGGAAAGCACAGGACAAGAGATGGGAAGGGAAAGGAGAGGACAAGAGATGGGAAGGGAAAGGAGAGGACAAGAGATGGGAAGGGAAAGCACAGGACAAGAGATGGGAAGGGAAATGACAGGACAAGAGATGGGAAGGGAAAGGACAGGACAAGAGATGGGAAGGGAAAGGAGAGGACAAGAGATGGGAAGGGAAAGGACAGGACAAGAGATGGGAAGGGAAAGCACAGGACAAGAGATGGGAAGGGAAAGGAGAGGACAAGAGATGGGAAGGGAAAGGAGAGGACAAGAGATGGGAAGGGAAAGCACAGGACAAGAGATGGGAAGGGAAATGACAGGACAAGAGATGGGAAGGGAAAGCACAGGACAAGAGATGGGAAGGGAAAGGAGAGGACAAGAGATGGGAAGGGAAAGGACACGACAAGATATGGGAAGGACAGGACAAAGATAAGTTTCTTATTTTGTCTGTGCTATAGTATTATAAGTTATAGAAATGTGATCATAAAGGTTGTTTTTAAATTAGAGTGACATGAAGATAGTAGGGTCCACTTACCCATAACACAACACTCTGCAGTCTATGCATTCTTGTGTGCTGAGGCACATCGCTTCAGACAGCCCATTTAAAATGTCACTTCAATGCATGTAATAATGTCCTGCACAAATGTTTTCAGTGCAGTGCAACATAATATACAGAGCATATACATCTGTGCATTTACAGAATGGGGCACTACAACACAGGCAGGTGAGGAGCCAATTAACTTGTATTACAAAACATCCTGCGCACATCTACAGTGCGTTGAGGTAATGTAAGTTATAACGTTCTTCACAAACCAGGTTATGGTGAGAATGATTCCTGGGGCAGGAACGAGATGAAATTAAATCATTACACTCTGTGTAGATTAATTTAATTATTTCCCCTTTGCCTTGCTTCTCCTCCAATTTCACCAATGCATTTGTATCTCTATGAGTGCAGGTCCAGAATTATGTACACTTATGCCTTTATCCCATAATATAGAGCACCTCTGGTAACCAGGACAGAAGAGGCCATCTGGAATCCCCCTGTCCTCTAGGGTATTGAGGTGTTTGTCTTAAGGCCCGTACACACTGTACAATAATCAACAACAGTCGTCCAACAGCCTGTTGTCTGATAATCCGACCGTTAGTACGCACGATCCAAAAGCCAATTTCCAATTATCATCCAACAGAAGTTGTCTGTGAAGAGTAGAAAACTTTTGTTGGCTAACAAGGCGTTGGCCAATTTTTGGCTCGTGTGTACAGAAGTTGGCTCAACAAAAGTTGGAAGTGCAAACACGCATGCTCGGAATCCAAGTGTTCGGTCATGTAAACCTGCGTTCATAATTCACAAATCACATTAACCAGAACTTCCTCTTTATACACTCGTAACACGTCACTACGTTCAACTTTGTTGGACGATTACTTGACTACCGTCAATACGCTAGACAGAACCACGGACAGCCAATTTGGACAAAAGTTGGACGTGCGGTTGTATGATAATCGGCACGTGTGTATGAGGCTTAAGTTTAACCCCTCTGCTCTTTGGGGCCCCAGCTGTTCTTTGGGGTCCCAGAGAGGTGTTCAAGGCTCCCTTCTGCCCTCTGGGGCCATAAGAGTCTGTCCAAGGCCCGGCCCTGTCTTTTGAGGCCCTAGGAGTCTGTATGAGGGGACCTTCTTGTCCTATAGGGTATCGGGGTATGTATATTAGCATGACCCTTCTGTTCTTTTGGACACCATTTGTTTTGTCTGATGGATCCAGCAGTCCTTTGGGGTCCTAGAGATGTGTTCAAGGTTCCCTTCTGCCCTTTGGGGTCATAACACTTTGTCCAAGACCCAGGCCTGCTCCTCTTCATTTCCTAGTAGAACAAGCCCTGTTCATGATACGCCCTACATGCACCCCAGTTTAGGAAGAACTTTGGCCCACACACTTAATAAGCTTTTCCTGAAGAACTTTGCAGCAAATACAGACGCTTCCAACAGTCTCTTACAGGTATCTTGTGGCATATCCCTCTCCTTCCTACCGCAGGCTGCCAGTTCATACCTATCATGCGGTAAAGTCCTTTTGCTCAGATAGTCCATTTAATCTTTGGGTGCCCACTAGCGAATGCTCTCCTCATAAGTGGTAGCTACATTAGTCCACAGCCCAGCTTGCTCTCTCTCCAATGTGCTCAGAAAGGCCCAGAGATGGTACCTCCTCTTGTATTTATGGGTCACCAAAGAGGGGGGAACCAGGAATTTCTGTATGTCAGTACCTTAACCCTCA
>BLSH010484038.1:17152-33208 GCA_018402905.1 Glandirana rugosa | reverse complement strand
AGTCTCTTACAGGTATCTTGTGGCATATCCCTCTCCTTCCTACCGCAGGCTGCCAGTTCATACCTATCATGTGGTAAAGTCCTTTTGCTCAGATAGTCCATTTAATCTTCTGTGGGACACGGTTTGGGTGCCCTTTAGGGAATGCTCTCCTCATAAGTGGTAGCTACATTGGTCCACAGTCCAGCTTGATTTCTCTCCAATGTGCTCAGAAAGGCCCAGAGATGGTACCTCTTGTATTTACGGGTCACCAAAGAGAGGGGAACCATGAATGTCTGATGTCTGGAAGTCAGTACCTTAACCCCCTTACTGACCCCCCCCCCCCCCCAGCAGCCTGCTAGACATACTACAATACACATAACTCAAAGTAATCATCAGCAATAAACAATAGCTTGGTGCAAAGTCTGTCAAAATCAAAAAACAATTTTTTACATTTTGCCCCATATTTTAATTACCTGCTTACAAGTTTATACTGTAGGAGCCATGTTTGTAGTTTCCTTTACAGCTGCCCATTGGTGATTACAGAAACATAGCGTTGAGCATATTTTGTGCAGGAGCTAAGCACAAAGCTTTCCAGTCAATATGAGAAGCACCACTACTAAATATACGAACATGAATAAGGGAGGGGGAGATGGTTTCTTCATATTTCTCCAACTCTGAACTAGAATCCCAAAGATGCAATAGATTCAGGGCCTATGTATGAGGCAGTGAATGGTACAGAACTCATGTACAATGTAAATGGGGCACCAGGGCTGTATAATGTCAGTATGATACAAACCGGTAATCCTGCGAATGCCAGGAAATCGTCTTCCAGCTTCTCCAGCTACATGAGCACCCAGACTGCTTCCAATGATGTGAACGTTGGAGGGAGGGTAACCCAATTTCTCCTGTGGACAGATAGATAAATATAAGTGATAATCACACACATGTACCAGTATATGGATTACCCCCAGTATTAGCTCATTTCTTAGGTGTCACTTTAAATTCTACCATCCCAGAATGGAAGGACAGTGAGGGACAACACAAGTCCAGATCCTGAAAGTACTTTTATAATGTTAGGTAGGTCATAATCCCAGACATACCATTTGGATCTGCATGCATCATTGTTCAGAAGGAATAATGTCCATCACCCTAAGACTAATAGTTATGAGAGTTTATACATATTCCCTCTGATATTTGGAAAATGGGTAATGATGATTGGACAGTATCGTTTTACCCTGTTGGTTGGAGCACACCTGAAATCCAGTAATCACCTCATTCAGAACAAGCTCCAGACCAATTACACTCTTTCATGTCACCTAATTTTATAGGGGTAGAGAAGTGGGATGAACATCTCCCCTCTGGTGAATCACTTTTGAAGGGGGTAGCCCTTCAAGTATGGGAAAAGTTATTGCCTCTGAAGTATCTGTAGACCAGTGACCAGTTGAGTGAGTCCTAACACAGTATGGCTGCTCTGAGTAGGGTCCATGAAATCATTTAGTTTGTTGCTAGGTGGTTCTTTAAGGCCAAGACATAGATATCATTTTGTATCTGCATGCAGCTCATTGCCCATACTATCAGAAGGAATACCTCCCATTTTCCTATATAATATTTTGGATCTTATGAGAGATGAAAGATATCACCCCCTAAAATTACTGATGATCCCCAATGTGACATGACTAGTGTTGAGCGAACCCGGACTGTAACGTTTGGGTCCGTACCGAACTTTCGGGTGTCTGGGGCCCAGACACGGACATTTCAAAAAACGTTCGGGTTCGGGTCCGGGGTTCTGGTATTTTACTCCATGTGTTGAGAAGCTGCAGGGCAGCCAATCAACAAGCGTTTCACTGGTTTGCCCTTAGAAGCCATCACAGCCATGCCTACTAATGGCATGGCTGTGATTGGCCAGTGCATCATGTGACCCAGCCTCTTTATAAGCTGGAGTCACTTGATGCTGCAGTCACATGCTCTTGGGTTAGTGTAGGGAGAAGGAGCTGACAGCGTCAGGGAGAGATTAGAGACATTTTAACAACATCTGATCCTGCATCCTGAGATAGATTACTACTGCTGTGCTGTTGCTCTGAGTACAGATAGCAGAAATTTGAGATTTCACATACCGCTGCTTTGAGTTGCAGATCAAACTCTGCATAAAACAACGATCGCCACGATCGTGCTCAACGATCAGATTGTTGGAGGAATTTGAGATTTCAAATACTGCTGCTTAGAGTTGCAGATTGCGGATTAAACTCTGCCTAACACAATGATCGTTACGATCGTGCACAACGATCAGATTGTTGGACTAATTTGAGATTTCAAATACTGCTGCTTTCATACGATCTGACTGCACTAGGTAGAGGGACAGATTATTGTTCAAAAATCATCTCCTAGTTCTAAAGGGAGAGGTTTTAGCTGCAGCTGTAAGTGACACATTATTGTTCAAAAATCATCTCCTAGTTTATTTGATTTTAATTTATTTTCCCTATCCCCATTTTTTTGTAGGGCACTTGCCCCACTCTTACCCCCATTTTACTTCCTTTTGCAGCCCTCTAGCACTTGCCAGGACTTTGTTACAGCCATTTTTGTGCCTAAAAGTTCGGGTCCCCATTGACTTCAATGGGGTTCTGGGTCCGGGATAACGTTCGGGCAACGTTCGGAAGCCAAACCCGGACTTTTTCCCAAAGTTCGGAAGGACCCGCAGAACCCGAACGTCCAGGTGTTCGCTCAACTCTAGACATGACCTCTCCATGCCCTTCTCACCCACAATCATCAGGTCTGGAGGATTCCCATGATGCCTTGCCCTGCTCTCATTGTACTGACAGTTGTCCACCTTTACTTACAGCCACACATCTACAGAATCTTGTTATGGAGGCTGAGTGAGGTTTTAATCCCCTAGATCTACAGCCTTTTCAGATTCTGAAGTATGAACATATCTGTAACATTATCATCCCACGTTCTATATCTAATGTTAAAAAAAATGACAGACAAAAGATGGGGCAGCAGCAATAGACTGCAGGCTATGGAGTAAAGGGTTGCAGAAAGGCCAGTAGTGACCGGCTCACAGGCACCCTGCTTGTTCTATGCTTGTCTTCCATTTACTGCAAACTACAGAATTATCCCTGCTGGTATTAGACAAGTGCACTTTTCAAGTTTTTCTGCAGTAAGTTTATATTTACTAGACCCAACTGCAGCCAAATCATTAATTAATGAACATTTAAATTCACCATTGTTCTAATCATGTCTTCTGAAAGACTGAGTTTCTGTAATCACCTGAAGTCCTTTTAGGAAATAGGCGATCTCTGCACCCACAACGCGCCCGTTGTTTGCGGCCTGCACATACTGCATTATGCTGCCTGACCCATTGCGCCAGTCCACCCCGATACAGTTCACATCTTCCACCACCAGGAGCTCCTGTTCAGGGAACAGTTTTATTTCAAAGATACATTGAATAACGCCATGAAAAACAAAAAGGGCCATAAACCACATGATAATAATAAACACCATCCACAGTTAAAAGTATAATAATATTAATGTTAATTAGTAAAAAATAACATTTTTTTTTTATTTTTAAAACATTTCTCTATATTAATATACATATAGTTATACATCTAGCAAAGCAATTTCCATTGATTTTTATATTTTTTAACATAAAGATACCTAAAGTGTGCCTAACGCCAAAACTTTTATTTTAGCAGTTGGGTGGACTAGGGAATGATGGGAACCCTCAGCATATTTTTTGTCTGTTTCCCATTGGGGAGATTTTGTTTCACTTCCTGTCCTGGGGACACAGCCGTTGTCACCAGAACAGGAAGATTTGGTGACAGCTGTACAATATTGGTTTTCTCAGTGACACCAGGATGAACAGAAAGGGTGAATCTCCTTAATAGAGACACAGACACCAATAAAAAACTGACAAGGGGTCTAATGCTTCCAACTTCCATTTAAAAAATAAAATGTTATCCCAGAGATACACTTAGCGGTTCTAAAGGCATAAGGTTTTTGTTTTGTTTTTTTTTACCTTAAAGCGGTGCTCCACTCAAAAGGGGAAGGTCCTCTTGTTTGCACTCACCCCCCTCCACTGTCACATTTGGCACTTTTGGGGGTACTTGATTTTGAAAGGTACCCGCTCCCACTTCCGGCTCAAATTGCTGTGGCGATCTACGAGCATAAATGGGCCCTCCTCCCCCCCTCACACAGACACACACAGGTTCCAGAAGACTTCGGGACCATTCACATAGCACAGTGCAACTGGCACATGCGCAGTAGGAAACCAGCTGCCGGTTTCCCTTACCTAAGATGTTGGCACCCAGGGCCGCTGATAGGGCAGTACAACCAGCCCTCCTGTACCGGGCCTGGTCAGCAGGGGGGCCCGGGCAACTTTATTCTTCAACTATGGTGAAAGCACTTTTCCTAGGTGAAAGCATTTGACAATGCGAGTCCTAGGCTTGCTGTAACATAAATATATTTTACCTGGGCCCCATCAGTGCAGCAGAGGGGCCCAGGAGGTGATTAGCAGAGAGGGACTTTTTTTTAAAAATGTCGGGGCACTGGCGTCTAAAGTCGGCGCCACCGTTTTTTAAAGTTCCTGCTGGCCACGGCTGATAACAGCCGATCTCTGGCGGAGTGATTCTCCTTTCCTGCGTCAGTCTGAGGAGGGCAGAGGATGGGGCTGTAGCCGGGTGGCGGGAGGTGATTGAAGAGAGAAGTGGCTGAGACTGCAGGCAGCACAGGGAACCTGATGCAAGGGCAGGCTCACAGTCTCTGTTTTCTGGAAGGTACAGAGACACATCCATACATACAGAGAGGCATATAATCCCTTCTGTACTGTGTGATCATCAGCGTGATAACGGGTGGGGAGGAGAGCAGTAAAAATGTGCAGCTGAGCCACAATTTTACTATCTTCCAACCACTCCCCCTTATGCTGCAAAGGCACTGTTGCCATAGTACAGCAGTATTGACAGGATGTTGTGTAAAACACCCTGCAGCCGTACTACGGAAGCAGCGTCTTTGCAGCCTCAGGGGGAGTGGTTGGAAGATGGTAAAACTGTGGCTCAGCTGCACATTTTTACTGCCCCCACCCACACACAAAAGTAAACAGGACATTACAGTTAGCATCTCACTGTACACTGCCAATCATAAATTGAGGCATTACCCACCCCACAGCCACACATATACATGGATCACGTATACATGTGGTTTTGGAGCAAGGAATGTCTCGGCCACTTATGATTTGCAGCGGCGGATGGGTGAAGGGGGGCCCTGTCAGGTAGGCTGTACTGGGCCCCATGATTTCTAACAGTGGCCCTGCTGGCACCTGCATCTGAAGCTGACTAAAGAATCGCCTTGGATGAGGAGATTGCTGGATTCCTGGATAGGTAAGTGTCCTTATATTAAATATAGTATTTGTAGCTGCTGACTTTTATTTTTTTTTTAGCTCCTCTTGAAATTGATACTAAAAGGTTCACTTAAAAGAAAAAAAAAACACGGTATGCTTTAATGCCATTGCACAGAGTAGCCCCAGCCAATGAGGAGGGAGAGACCCAGGAGAGACGATTCTCTCACGCACATCGCTGGATCACAATCAGGCTCAGGTAAGTATTGGGGGGAGGGCCTGTACACAGTACATTTTTTTACCTTAATACATAGCATGCATGTAGGTTTAAAAACGTTCTGTGAATAGGATTCCCCCCAGCCCCCCCCTTATATTTACCTGAGCCTGATCTCGATCTCTGATCTCCATCGCTGTGCCCGGGACTTGCGGCTCTCTCAATCGCCTCACTGGACACACAGTAGAGGCAGCAATGGGAGCTATTGGCTGCAGCTGCTGTCAACCAAGTCCTATGACAAAGGAGTGGGGGATGAGGTCGAGCTGTGCTGTCTGCTTCTATGGACACAGGCAGCACGGCTTGGGATCAAGCCCATTTGAGTGCCCTGATAGGAAGCAGCTTGCTATGGGGGCCCTCGCTGAAGAGCAGGAGCCAGGAACGCTAGCAGGAAACCCCCAAAGAGGAGAATCGGTGCTGCTCTGTGCAAAACCATTTGGGTAAGTGGGTAAGTATAACATGTTTATTACTAATAAAAAAAAAGCTTTAGAATCACTTTAAAATATTTAACACGTAATAAAACATAAACTTGTTAAACTAAATTCAGAGAAATACAGGCACTACTATTGGTAACCTCCATCTGAAAATACGTAGTGCCTGGCTGTTTCTGGCTTTCATCACCAAGCCGCTAACCATAGACAAGTTTAGCCAAAGACCTCCGTAGGGGTGGCTGATAGATGTTGTCCACCTGTCACTATGCCCTCAATCACACATTTTTCCTTTCATCCAAAGTCACTGAACAGGCCGGTACTTTGTTTTTGTTGTTTTATTGAGGGAATAAACTTGGATAGGGTAAGGACGACTGTGAGATGCCCAAAAGATCAAAAGATAGGACCGCACTCCTTCTTCCTCCAGCACTGACACTTGCTGACCATTACATTCCTTCTCTTCTCACCTGCACAACACTTGCTACTTCATGATGAGGCCTGAAGGGATATTTATCAGACCTCCATTACATCTTCTTCCACCCTAGCCAGCACATGGTGAGGCCTGCATTACTGAAGACAGGACCTCCGGACCCCCCATTACAGGCAAGGGCCATGGGCCCTCAAAGCTGAGTAGCTGAGTACTAATATGCTAGCCATGGACTACTGCTCCCAGCCCATCCTCTTCCAGGCTATTCCGGCCTACTTCACTATCCAGTCACATAGCTTCCCTAACTGGCTCCTCTGACCTCCACAGACTGTCCACTGTATCCTCCCAGCCTGCTCCAGTCCTCCTCTCCAGCTCCCAGGGTCCGTCACTCACCGACACCAGTGGATCCTTTGCAGAGTCTTTCCTGTAGCCTCCTTGTTGCTCTCCTGCTCCCTTGTGCTGCTCCAGGATCTCTCTCTCTCTTCCTGGCTGCACCCGAGCTCCCAGGCCTCAAGGTCACCCCCCCCCAGACTAGGAGCTCACAGGTGAGGCCTCTGCAACCTCTGCTACATCTCCACTCTTCCACCCGACACTCTCCACCCCCAGCTGGGCAGACCACAGTATCTAAGGAGACCTGCCCCCTGCTAATCCAGCTTGGGGATTGGTCAGGGCGACTTAACATACTTCAGGAAGTCCCACGTCCTCTTTCATCCCCTTTTCCAGGACCGGTAACCAAGGGGTGTTCCTTCCTGCAGTCTCCAGCTCTTCCTGGACCACTCCCCTGCCCAAATCAAAACATTCAGGCCTGACTAAATTTGCCTCTCCTAGCAAAAATCTTTCACCTAAGCATCCATTCACTATGAGGGCACTACACAAGCATGCAGATAAGAAAGGGTGACACCAGAACTCTGGATTTGTTAAGTCAGTGGCTTCACTATGGGGGTGCGGACTGCACCCAGGTGACACCCGCCTAAGGAGTGACACCACCAAATCTGTGACAGTGCATGTCAGGACCGCATCATTTACAGGGGCTGGTTTTCGGTGCACCCAAAGCTAGCCTGCTCAGCACCCTGCAGGGCACCTTGGCAGGCTAGACAGGAGAGAATCCGATGTGCTAGCCTGCCCAGTGTCTGCTGTTCTGTCCTGCTCCTTCTGACACTCTGCAGCGGCAGCACTGTGGCAGGCTAGGGGAAAGAGAGCCCTTGCCGATATGATGGTGCAGTAAAGCATGGTTACACCAACCCTAGTGATGCCACTGTGTTAAGTCTGCCAATAAGATGGTATTGAAGCCAGGAGCAGTCTGCCAATAAGATGGTATTGAAGCCAGGAGCAGTCTGCCAATAAGATGGTATTGAAGCCAGTGGATCGGCATCTTACCCTGCATTTTCAGAATGACACCTACATTTATCAGTAGCAGCCGGCCTATTTTTCTTGACTGAGGTCACCTTTAACAACCTTAGCCATTCGTTCTGAAATCCCCCCTGGGATGGCACGCCGAAAAATGAATTGCCATTATAGAAAAAGTGTCATCAATGATCTCAGGTAATGCAGGAAAATTTGGTGCTGGTGAAGGTTGATGGTGACAGTGCGATCAGTGAGCTTTCTTGTATTATAGTGACACACTAATCCATAGCAGACACTCACCTCGCACAAACGAAACACCCAGTTATTCTCCGCTCGGCTGCCCATCCCATGTACGATGAAAATTGTCTTTCGGGATGTCTGGAATGAAGAGGCATTGAAGCTGGAAAAGTCCCTGGCACGAATCGTCTGCATAAAACATAAAACGAGAATTATTCTCTTAGAGGTCAAACATTTGATGTGTGAGAAAATGTCAGCAACTGGTGTGACCAGAGATGTGTGAACAGAGAATGCCAGGCACAAGTAGTGTAAATAATATAATTTATTTAAAAGATAAGTGGATAATAATGTAAACGCACCTCCAATATACCAAACAGTTAAAAACAGCCAAATAACAAAATAGTGACACACAAAGAACTGTCAGTCAGAGGGAGCTGGGAGCAAGACAAGGCAGGAACAGGGAACAGATGACGGAGAGGGCAGGTGGGAAAGGATCAGGCCACAAGACAGGGAACAGATACAGGATTCAGGATCACAGGTCAGGGGCACATAGAGACCAACACCAAGGCACTAAGCACATGGCAGACAGGGTTTAAATATCCTTCCTGCAACAAGCATCAGGTGATGACTGCGCTTCTGATTGCTGGGAGACACTGGAACTGCAGCCCATGGATCCAGGAGCCACAGTGCCACCAACAGGTGAGACCTTCACTGACACCCGCTGGTGGATACTGGAACTGCAGCCCATGGATCACTGAGCCACAGCGCCACCAGCTGATGAGACTTTTCCTGACAGAGAGTTACAGGGGGGCAGAATTGATCATTTACAGACTGACAAATGGTACCTATTTCCTTTTTCTGCAGTTACCCCTACACCCTTGAATGACGTCCTATTGAATAAAACGTGATGGGTGGAGCTACAGCTGTGACACAATCACATCCGCCAGGGTGCTTGGTGACGGTGCTTATCTGTTTACATGCTTTATTTTAACAGCTTTGTGTGAGTAGTTTTCTATTTTAATAAATTGGTGAACTTTTACGTTACTACACTATGAGCTCCTTCTTTATCTGTGTATCCTCCTGAGCTCCTGTTACGGATTGTTTTGGAAGCCTTACTGTGTCCTGGAGTGTGCAATCCATCCATACATCCCAACAGGGATTTCTCCCAAAAAGTGCAGCCAGGCCTCCATCTCTGAGGTGTTACCTGTTGGTAAGCAGTTTGTGAGTTGGGTGCGCACTTGGGTGTGGACTGGAGTGGTGTATGTTCACACCAGAGGACAGGGGCAACATACACATCAATTTCAAGAATTGTCTTGCATTGATCACTTTATATTTGGACTGATTTTGCATTGTGCACTTTATCAGATATTGTGTTTGGACACTTTTGATGAATTTATTTTCATATGTTGATTTTTCATTTATATGCACTATTCATATATACACTATTTACTCCTCCAGATGAAGCCACGTGGGGTGGTGAAACATGTAGAGGCATAGCCTGGCGGTGGGACTTGCTACTGACATGCGAGTTCTGATTGTGGTTATCTTTATGGATTTTATTGCTGATTTTTAGTCAAATAAATGTGAGTGCATTTTAAGGAGGGGTTCTGTCTTCTGTTATCCCTTATCCCTTGGTCGGACTTATTACACTAGTGGAGTTGTTTTGTTCTCTATTTGCATGCTAACGTTTTGTTGGCGGAACATTGGGAACTCCAACCACAAGCCCAAAAGGGAAGCTACTTGGATTTGCACACCCTTCTGATATGTGCGACTAGGCCCATAGGGGTCTTAGTCTGAGGTGAGCCTCCAATTTATCTGGTGAGGAGACGATTTTATTCCTGCTTATGAAATCGGTATTGCATGTTATCACTACTCATGTAGTGATGTACCTCCCTTGGAGGTGAGAGTTCACCCTATCTGGTGTCTATATTCCAGCCTGTGCATGCACCTGCAAACTACTTTATCAACCATGGGAGAAGATTTTCTCACATCTACCTGCCTATAGACTCTAATTTGTTTTTTCAGCTAATAAGTGCGCAGTGGCACTTGCACTTTATCCTCAGCGAGATTCGCACACCCATCAGTTTTTTATCACTTTTTTATCACTTTGATGCACCTTATGATAAGCACCTGGGTGTTTTACATATGTGTTTTTATTTTGAAGTAACGTTGCTAATCTACTGTTATAAGCATTAGTTAGTACTACTTATTAGGATTGCTGTATTTGTAGCACTGTGAACACTATTATTCATTTATTTACTGTATTTGTCATGTAAAGTTGTGATTATTTTTATACCCTTTTGTTGTTGTTAATATTCCCCTAGCAGCTCTTCCACATTTAATTTTCTTTTATACCTTATTAGTGTCTGTGAAACATGTTAGGTGGTAGCAGCAGCTTCACTTATTATTATTATTATTATTACACTATCACATTCTTAATTGGCAGCGCACTACCCTTTTTTAACATTTTGGCATATATACACTATATTGTCAAAAGTATTGGCACACCTGCCTTTACACGCACATTAACTTTAATGGTATGTATCCCAGTCTTAGTCCGTAGGGTTCAATATTGAGTTGGCCCCCCTTTGCAGCTATAACAGCTTCAACTCTTCTGGGAAGGCTGTCTCCAAGGTTTAGGAGTGTCTATGGGAATGTTTGACCATTCTTCCAGAAGTGCATTTGTCAGGTCAGGCACTGACGATTGGACAAGAAGGCCTGGCTCCCAGTCTCCGCTCTAATTCATCCCAAAGGTGTTCTTTCGGGTTGAGGTCAGGACTTTGGGCAGGTCAGTCAAGTTCCTCCACCCCAAACTCGCTCATCCATGTCTTTATGGACCTTGCTCTATGCACTGGTGCGCAGTCATGTTGGAACAGGAAGGGGCCATCCCCAAATGGTTCCTACAAAGTTGGGAGCATGAAATTGTCCAAAATGTCTTGGTATGCTGACGCCTTAAGATTTCCCTTCACCTGAACCAAGCCCAAACCCTGAAAAACAACCCCACACCATAATCCCCCCTCCACCAAATGATTTGGACCAGTGCACAATGCAAGGTCCATAAAGACATGGATGAGCGAGTTTGGGGTGGAGGAACTTGGCTGGCCTGCAGTCCTGACCTCAAACCGAACACCAAATTGCGACAGCGCTGAAAGCTGAAAGTTGGTCTGGGCAGGAGGGGGGTTTAAGTGGCCAATAAGCAAGTGGTTAAACCACATGAAAAGCCCTCTGAATGGAATTCTTGTTTTCTTTTCTTTGGCATGTACGTCTCCTTCATGGCAACGACCAGCTACTTATTGTCTTTCTTGACAATAGCCTGTCTATTATCCTTAAAAATGGCAAGAACTGATTTGCCTCACATAAACTTCAATGGGGTTCTGGGTTTGCGGACCTCATGTTAGGTTATCCAAGCCTTCTAAGAATTGAACCTAGACAGATTCACTCATTCCTGTTCCTACTACTGGCCAACCCTTATAGAGTTATTTTCCAAGTGTAGGCAGTGTATATCACATGCAAAGTTATAAGTGCTAAAAATGAGGGTTTGAAAACTTGAGCAGCAATACAGACAGAGAGACATCAGAATGACAGACACACCTGATGGTGCTTTGGGTTCTCCCGGGTCAGAAGGAAAAACTGGGTGTTGATCTTTTTTGGAGACCAGGGTAGCTTGGCTATTGGGCGATGGAAGGTCTTAGCCCAGGGTGGATCATTGGAGAAACAACCAAGTTCTTCGTAGCAGACCTCTTTACCTTGGAGGACACATGGAAAACATGTAATGAACTTGTACTGAGCTTAAAGTGAACCTGTCATGTATGAGCTACATCATACTGTTGTAGAACAGATGACTCCAGATTTACTGTCAAAGACAGCTGTCAAAGACAGCTCAGTTCGGACTAATGATTGGTAGCCAGAGGGATTGACTCCCGGTCATGTGACTAATGTGACAGCCAATTGCAGTAGTCACATGATTGCCGATCCTTCCAGTCCTTTGGGTATTCAGAACTTTCTAAAGGGATGCCAGGGCGGGCAGGAAGGGGTTAAGAATGAAGAACAATTTACGAATAAGGCGACCTGTAACTGATGTTTAAGGCCTCAAACACACGGACGTTTCTTAAAAAATAAACAAAACGTCGGGCCCGACGTCGAGGAAAAAAAAAACGGCGTTTTTCGGCGTTATGCATCGGCATTAGTAAGCATTAGTGAGCGTCGGCGTCAATAGGCATTTTATAAAAAAAATCATCCCTCTGCTATTTTTCAACCTAAAAACTTCGGCGTCAAAAAACGCCGGTTAACACCGGTACAGTATTAGTTGGCGTTAGTTGGCGTTTTGCGGCGTCGGCGTCAATAAACGCCAAAACGTTACAGCCTCAGAACGCGCTGGCCATGGGTTCTAGTTTCAGCTCACTAACGGCGACGCCATCTACAGCTCAAAAACGTTGGCATTTTTATGGGGCCATTGACTAACATGGAGAGCTGCAAAAAAAACCGCCAGAAAACGCCAGGGTCAAAAATACGTCCGTGTGTATGAGGCCTTAATGTTTTTTTGTTTACAATGCATATACAACTGAAATCTGGTTAAAATTAAAAGTTACCCTGACAGGTGGGACTCCTGCTGTACTGCAAAGGTTAAATGATAATTTTTGTTTAGGGGTAACATAAACAGCAGTTACATTTACCTTGTTCCTTGCTCCCGCAGTCTTCCTCTCAGCTGCACAACTGGTTTGCCAGAGCTGCTTCATTTCGGCCTCAGGCAATCTGACTTCATCATATACAATGCAGGAACAGCAGTCCTGCATTGAAAGTGAGAATGCAGAGAACCCACCCACAGCCCTGAGCCTTAAAGGAAAGAGTAGAGCTTTGGCTGCAGGGGAGCGAAGGATACGGTAAGTAAGTTTCTGTTTATGTTCCTCCTAGACATAATTTGGCATTTAACCCTTGCAGTGCTGCTAGAGTCCCACTGCAATGGTAACTTTTAAGTTTAACCATTAGCTTTAACCCCTTCTTATCTGCCCCATTGACCCTTTAAAATATTCAGAACACCTGGGGGCAATTGGCTGTCTCAGCGGTTACATGATGAGGAAGAGTTGGTCCCTCTGCTGATCATTAGCAGGGACCAAGAGCTGTCTTTGCCAGCCCAGTTTCTGTACTGGGTGTGTACTGTGGGCATGCTCTCGGCACAGAAACATTGGCTGCCCAGGGAGGCATCTGTGTGGAATGTGGACATTAAAGCCTATGCATTAAGTGTTCGTAAAGTAGTTCCATTTCACTAAAATAAACATTTTTTCTGACCCACTCAGCTCGGTAGACACTGCGATAGGGCTCTTCAGTCTGTTACATGAGAAAGATTGAACTTACTGCTGCAACACATAAACCCGGCCTTAACTGGGTGTGAATTTTGAAGCAAAATGAAAAATCGCTCTGTGAAACTGCTAGTAGTGATCAGAAATTTGATTGAAGGCAAAAAGCCCAAAACAACAAGCGTCAGCTGTTGTTAGCTGAAATCTTTCATCGTGGCGTTGCATTTACCATGATCCATCCTAATACTTACCATCACTGCAGCCCCAACTATGAATTGAAACACTTAGCACCTTGCAGAGCTATTTATTAAAAATGCTCAGTACAGTTAATAATTTTAGCCAACCCCTTCCTGCCCGCTCTGGCTTCTCTTTAAGAGGTTCTGAATGCCCAGGGGCAGGAAGAATCGACAGTCATGTGACCACTGATTGGTTGTCACAGTGGTCACATGAGGGCCAACTTTAACACAGGGCAAAAGGGGCAGCTGCCCTGAGCCCAGTCATTGTTGTGGTTCCCAAAACAGCTGCCTCTTGAGCCCTGCACTGTCCCCAAATAGTTGACAAGTGAATTCTGGAGGGCCCAAGAATATGTTTACCCAGAGAAAGCCCTGGGTCACATGATTGTGAACTGGCTCTGCTGACTCCTTGTCAGGGAAGACGCATGCATGTGTGCAGGTGCATGGTTCCTGTAAGCCCTGCTCTTGGCCTTTTAGCGGATGCGCATTTCCGATTGTGCACACAGATTCACAACGCGAGTTTGCGTGAGCATGTGCAAGTACGAATGCAAATTGGCACAAGGCAGGTTATTTAAACTGCAACAGGGCCTTATGTTAGTACTGTTTGGTCTATTACGCATCGGTGCATCTGTTCCTGTATTGCTTACCCATTGCTGACCCGATCTGCTCCTGACTTTGCCTGAGCTCTGCCTGCACCGACCCCTGGCTCACTCCTGGACTACTCTTCTGCCTTATCCTTCTGCTTATTTGCCTTGTTACCAAACCCAGCCTGACTTCTGACTACTCTTCTGCCTGCCATCTGTTTCTGATCTGCTTGCAACTTGCTGACTTGGACTGTCTGGCCTTGCATTGGACCTTCTCCCTGCACCCGATCCAGCCATAGCTGTGCCTGTTACCAGTTCCTGCTCTTCTGCCAGCCTGCTACTAGCCAGCTGCTCCTGCCCATCCAGATGCACATCAGCACTCTCCAGCCGAAGTCTTATCAGGCACTCGTGTGCTCTGGCATTCTCTTTTACACTACCGGGACTCCGGAGACAGAGCTGTAAGAGAGGCCTTCCTCTACACTTTGGGCTCCATCACTAGGTACATTACACTACTGATCATTAGTTCAGACCGAGAGCTGTCTTTGACAGCTCAGTCTCTGTGCTGGGAGTGAGAAGTGAGCACTTTCTCAGCACAGAAACAATGGCTGCCCAGCGACACATATGTGCGGCATGCTGGCATTAAAGCTCATCCCTTTGTCACCGCACATGTGTTACATGTGACAAAAGGGTGAAGTATATCTAACAAATGTAATATATTGCAGACTACAGTGCCTTGAAAAAGGATTCAAAAGTGTTGAAATTTTCCACATTTGGTAATGTTACAACCAAAAACGTGAATGTATTTTATTTGGACTTACCAACACAAAGCGGCACATAATTGTGAAGTGGAAGGAAAATGGTAAATGGTTTTCACATTTTTTTAGAAATAAATATGTTAAAAGTGTGGGGGACATTTGTATTCAGCCCCCCCCCCCCGAGTCAGTACTTTGTAGAACCACCTTTTACTGCAATTACAGCTGCAAGTCTTTTTGGGGAAGTCTCTGCCAGCTTTGCACATCTAGAGAGGACATTTTTGCCCATTTTTCTTTGCAAAACATCTCAAGGTCTGTCAGATTGGATGTAGAACGTCTGTGAACAGCAATTTTCAAGTCTTACCACAGATTCTCAATTGGATTTAGGTCTGGACTGTGACTGGGCCATTCTAACACATGAATATACTTTGATCTAAACCATTCCATTGTAGCTCTGGCTCTATGTTTAGGGTCGTTGTCCTGCTCGAAGGTGATCCTCCGCTCCAGTCTCAAGTATTTTGCAGAACAGGTTTTCTTCTAAGATTGCCCTGTATTTGTCTCCATCCATCCTCCCATCAACTCTGACCAGCTTCCCTGTCACTGCTGAAGAAAAGCATCCCCACAACATGATGCTGCCACCACCATGTTTCACGGTGGGGATGGTGTGTTCAAGGTGATGTGCAGTGTTAGTTCTCCCCCACACATAGCGTTTTGCTTTTAGGCAAAAAAGTTAAATTTTGGTCTCATCTGACCAGAGCACCTTCTTCCACATGCTTGCTGTGTCCCCCACATGGCTTCTCGCAAACTGCAAACGGGACTTCTTATGGCTTTCTTTCAACAATGGCTTTCTTCTTGGGGAAATACCTTCTCACCGTTCTTCTTTCGGTAACAACTTTCTTTCGGTATTCTTCAGGGCAAACGTCAAACGCTCTTCGGTACACCCCCTGTGTCGTTCGTACACCTTCTTCCACGAGACCAGTCTACTCTGGTTTTAAATTGAAAAAACGGATTTTCGTTTTGCGATACACACCCCCTCTTGATTGTGACGTGTAGTGGAACTTGTGTGGTAGGGGTGGCACTTTGTACCACCACCGTCGTAGTACAACACCCCTACGAAAAGAAGTCGTCACTGTCCCTTCGACCAGTCTCAACTACCCTCCTACCTACCTCTGTTTATGTCC
>BLSH010483974.1:1189232-1209233 GCA_018402905.1 Glandirana rugosa | reverse complement strand
TTGGTCACTGTAATAATGTCATTAGTCACGATTTTTTATACGTGACAGTAACATGATTACCGTGACCGTTCCTTCCCTTCCCCAATTGTAGTCTCCGCTAGTTCCCCCAATTTACACAAGGGAATCTCTACAAAGAAAAGTTTAACAAAAATAACTCTTAAAAATCAGTTATATTTTAAACTTTGCATAGCGTGCATGTGTAACTCTGTCCTTATTAATGTGAGCATTGATCTCAACTCGCTTGTGGACCTGCAAGCCCAAGACGACCAGGCAGGCTTGAAGCCCTGTTTCAGGCCCAGGCCCATCCGTGCGATCGTTCGGGTTCCGTCCGGACCCGGACCCGGACTTTGTCCCGAAGTTCGGACGGACCAGCAGAACCCGAACGTCCAGGTGTTCGCTCAACTCTAGTTACGAGTGTAATTATTCCTGTCTCAATGTGTACGTGCGATACGTTTCAAATTTTATATTGACTAAAAATTCTCAATAAAAACAATTTGAAAAGAAACATCTCTAAGGGAACACATTTAACCCCCTTGATCGCCTCTGATGTTAACCCCTTCCCTTCCTTGCCAGTGCCATTAGTACAATGACAGTGCATATTTTTTAGCACTGATTACTGTAATAATGTCACTGGTTCACAAAAGTTAGGTGTCTGATCTGTCCGCCACAATGTTGCAGTCCTGCTAAAAATCACTGATTGCCACCATTACAAGTAAAAAAAATATATATAAAAAATAAAAATACCATAAATCTATCCCCTATTTTGTAGATGTGATAACTTTTGTGCAAACCAATCAATATACACTTATTGCGATTTTTTTACCAAAAATATGTAGCAGAATATATATCGGCCTAAACTGATGAATAAATTTGTTTTTTCACTTTTTTTTGGGAAATGTTTTATAGCAGAAAGTAAAAAATGTTGTTGTTTTTTTTCAAAATTGTCACTCTTTTTTTGTTTATAGCACAAAAAACCAAAACCGCAGAGGTGATCAAATACCACCAAAAGAAAGCTCTATTTGTGTGGAAAAAAGGACGTCAATTTTGTTTGGGTACAGTGTCGCACAACATTGCAATTGTCAGTTAAAGTGACGCAGTGCTGTATCGCAAAACATGGTCTGGCAGTCTGCATAGTTCTTTCAGTTAGGCTCCATTTACACGAGACGCTGTTTCAACCTCCCCTGAATGTTCTATCTTGACAGCTAGAAACTGGCGTCTAAAACGTCAGTTTTGCCGTGTTTTGCATGCCGCTTTTAGCTGCGTTTTGCTGCGTTCGTGTCTAGGAGCATTTTTGAAAAAAAAAAATGTATATTTTTTTATAATGGAAACGCCTGTAAACTAAATGCTCCTAGATGTGAGTTACCGCGTTTAAAAGCTTTTTGGCGTTTCAAATGCCTCTGAACTGACATCTGAACCCATTTTTTTTGCTTCCAAAAAAAGCCTCTAAACTCAACTGCCTGGAAACAACCTTAAATGACCCTGTGTAAATGTACTGATAATATAACATAGAGGGGAGTTCAGGGGCAGCTGAAAAAAATGCCCAAATGCCTCTAAACATCTGTTTACCGGCAGCAGTGTAAATGAGGCCTATGGGTTTCCTTTTAATAAATTTGTCACATGCAAGAGCCAGAGCCCAGTGTTGTAGAAAAGACTGGGACAATGCAGAAATCAAATTTAATTTACATATACATTGCTAATACTGAATGACCACCAGGGAAAAAAGATCAGCAATTTGGGCACCTATATTTGAATATCTGGCTCATTAGTAGGGATGGGCTGAACGGACCCCTGTTCGGTTTTCACCAGAACTTTCGAACACAAGTTCGAACCCGAATAACAAACCCAATTAAAGTCAATGGGACCTGAACTTCGGAAATCAAAAGTGCCCATTTTGAAGGCTTATATGCAAGTAATTGTGCATACAACGGTTATAGGGGTCCATGTCCTGCCCTGGGGGGCATGTATCAATGAAAAAAACGTTTTTGAAAAACATTAATTGTAAATGAGCAGTGATTTTTGGATTTTTAAAGTGAAAGCATAAAAAGGAAAAATTCCTTCCAATATAGTGCCTGTGGGTCCCCTTAGTCTACCTGTAAAGTGGCAGATCTGACCATGTCTAGAATCTGCTGCAGCAATAATTGCATATGTAAAGCCAAAAAAAAAAAATTAAATTTCCCGGTGCCTATCCATGGCAGCATACCTGTGATAGAGCTCCGCCTTGACTCCTCCCTCAGGACCAGTGAATAGCATAAATTAAAGACGTAGTCTTTCCCCAGCATTCTCCTTTTTTCCTCATACCTCTTGAATCAGTGAAGAAGATGCAGCAAGTCCCTACCTCTGCAGTCGGCAGCTTCCGCCGGGTTCAGCCCTCTCCCGGCGCAGTCCCTGTTCCTTGGGCCGCTATTAGCGCTGATAAGGCTGGGAACCCCTTCTGTGGATCTTTTGGGGTAGCAGAGTTTCCTTTTAAGAACGCATTCTGCAATTCAAGATACATGGATCAGTGCTATGCAGGCAGAGGGATCAAACTCTTTAACAAAAGTATCTTTCCTTTTGTCTCTCTCTCTTTTTCCTTCTCCCTTTCTTCCCTTCTTCCTAATTTTGTTCCTTCTTTCATACTATCTTTGCTCTTTTATTCTCTCATTCCTTTAAAAAAAAAAAAAAAAAAACTTCCCCTTTAAATAGTTTTACCTTGCAGCCAGCCCAGGGGGAGGTGCTTCGTCTGCCTCTGGATGGTGGGTACTATTAATGGCACCTTTTTCTTCCCACAGGGAAGCGGCATCTGGGGGCCCCCTCTTTGTCCCTCCACACCGCTTGGGCTCCGTTTCTGTTCCCCTGTATGCCAGATGGTTGGCGGGGGGATCGGGGAGTGCTGGCGGGGGGCGGAGCTTCGGGAATGGCGCACGCGTGCAACCTGGAAGCTCGGGAACCTCATTCGCTCCAAGCATGGGCCGCACATGCGCAGTTCGGCGCCATCTTGGTTCAGGGAAAAGGGCTATACCCATAGGTATGGGTCGCCCTTACTTTTTTTTACCCCAGGAGGGAGGGGTGGGTCTCCTTAAATATATATATATATATATATATATATAAAATAAGGGGGGACTCTACTCAGTGTTCCTGTGTCTGGCTTCAGAACAGGTGTGCCTGGTGCTTTGTGCAGCGATTACAGGTAACCTCTGGTATTCATTTTTTTCTTTTGTTTTTTTCTTTTTTTTTCTTTCCCTTTCTCTAACAGGTTCTTCTCAATGATATGCAGGTTTTCTCTCTCTCTCTCTCTCTCTCTCTCTCTCTTTCTCAAGTTGAGCCCTCTGCCCTTGCTTCCACCATGAGCCATTCTTCAAGGAACAAAGATCCGCATACGTTAGATAGGTATCGGACCAGCCGCAGGTAAGGAATATAAAAGAGGATGATTTTAAAAAAAAAAAAAGAGAGAGGGAAAGGAGGATGATCAAAAAAAAACAACTTTTTTTTCTCTTTCCCTCCTATGTTGCAGCCCGGTACCTTCAAAACATTCAAGGAAGTCATCCAGGCATCACGATGGCCGGAGTCCGGAGCGAAGATCCCATTCCTCAAGGCATAGGTCATCTAGAAGGTCAAGGTCCAGGAGATCCTATTATTCTCCATCTCCTCCAGCCCGGCCAGCTGCAAAAAAATGTTGGGCATGTGGCGCAACTCCGCTTCAAGACAAATTGGTCTGTGAAAACTGCTTCAGGAACTATGCAGCCAACAGAGAACAAGAAAGCCGGCAAGTGGTCGATCTGCTAAAGCAGACAATGAGAGACTCATTCTCAGAATTATCAGCTTTAATACCGAAACGACCAACCTATCTCGGAGGCTCAGGTTTTGGATCCCAGTATGCCGGGGCCATCATCAGCCAGTACGCCTATACCCGCCTCAGGGGTGATGAGAGACCATCCTCCGGAGGAGTCGTCTGAGGAGTCCTCAGATGGGGGGGGAACCTTCAGGCTTTAACTTCCAGCGGGTTCATTCAGGAGGTGAAGGAGGCCATAGCCTGGGAAGATCCAGTAGAGCCTCCGACTAAAGTTAAAGTTTATTTCCCATTCCTCAAAAGGAAACAAATTGTGTTCCCATTAATGGGGGAAATTCGTGAAATTATACAGGATGAATGGGCTAGGACAGATAAAAAGCTGTCCTTGGCCCGCTTTTCCAAGCTGTATCCTTTGGCAGACGCAGATGCACATTCCTTTTCTTCTATGCCGGTAGTTGATGTGGCAGTTGCCCGACTGCCAAAGAATGTAACCCTGCCCATGGAAGACTCCACATCCTTCAAAGATCCTCTTGATAGAAGGATTGATCTGGATTTGAAACAAAGTTATCTGGCGTCAGGGGCAGCCTGTAGGCCAGCGATTGCATTAATCTGTATTAATGTGTCTAATGCCATCAGGGTCTGTGGAGACGGCAGTGAAACAGAACATACCCAAGGATGAGCTTAAATTGGCCACAGACTTTGTGGGAGAAGCAGCCATCGACACAATCAGCCAGTTCGATACTGCATTCAATCATGGCCAAAATGGCCCTATGGTTGAAGTCATGGATGGCCGACCTAGCTTCCAAACAAGGATTGTATTTCTTGAGCAATCCAAATTGTTAGGACATCAAAGTGGATTGGAGATGGTCTCTCCCCATCCCTGATGGTTAGATAAAAACGAGAAAAGAAAACCCCTAAGTGGGACTTTGAATGGGAGGACCAACTCAACAAGAAAGGAAAAGTGTGCATATATAAAACATAATCAACATTTATTGATATAATTAAAAAGCATAATCAAACATACACAATAAATCAAGCCAAAATTGGACAAGTACACATGATGACAGCAAAACACAGAAAACAGTGTCCCCAGTAGGGTCTGGAGACGGCATAACAAGAAAAGAGTGGGTTAAAAAAGACCACTGATCTGCCACAGGGGCAGAAGAAGACCCAACGCATTTCGATGTTAACAAGTAGATATCTTCCTCAGGGGTAAGTGGTCGATATATTAAAAACAACACTATCATCCGAAGCAGCAGGATACTTAGTATAATTTGATGGAGCGGTTAGGCGTCATCCACCTGAATAGGGGATATTCCGTAATCCGAATATACAATATAGGGCAAGGCGAGACCAGTTGCATAAGCAATGGCTATCAAAGTTTCAGAATGATAGAGATAGAGCAGGGACTGCACGAGTGGAATATATGAATCAATGATATACTTGAATGAAAGAATCAACTAGGATGCATAGAACAACACAGGACGGTACTCTTTAAAACAGGCAGGCCGTCAATGGATAGTGTACCAAGAAATGTATCCGTATTGGGGCCACCCCAAAGGGGACACCACACCAGGGTGTCAAAGCTGAACCCACCCCAAATAGGGAAAACAAGAAGACAGAGTATCTCAAAGGCAATGCCAGTACCACCAACCATCCTTGAAGCCACCGGTACATGCAACCTAGCTTCAAAATAAAGCTGGTGCAAAATCACGTTCGATGGGAAGTCATTGTTCGGAGGGAAATTGGACAAGGCCATCTCCCGAGTCACGGGAGGTAAGTCTGGCCTGATTCCTCAAGACAGAAAATTTCGTAGATCCAGAGCTTACCTTTCGAGGTTCCAGCAATTGGGCTACAGAGATTCCAGGCAATTTCGTCAAAATAAATATAAAAGGCCATGGAGGGGCACTCAGACATCCTTTTTGGGAGCAAAGAGAAATAAAGCCCTTTCTGACCCCCTGGAGGCGCCAAAGTCCTTTTGACGCCAGGAGTGCTGAGCCTTCCCAGGTAGGGGCTCTGCTGAAGTCCTTCCTACCAGCAAGGTTCAGGGAATGCGGGGACCCATGGGTACTGTCCACAATCCAGTATGATCATTCCTGGACTTTCTCTCATCAACCTCCCCGGAACTCTTTCAAAAGGACAAAAACACCGGCCTCTCAGGGAAAAGCTCTAATCCTAGATCAGTACATAACATCCTTGCTGGAACAGAAGGCAGTGATACCGGTCCCTCCACCAGAACGGTTCTCAGGATTTTACTCAACACTGTTTCTGGTGGAGAAAAAGATAGGAGACTGGAGACCGGTCACAGACCTAAAGAGACTGAACAGATATATACATTTAGAAAGATTCAAGATGGAGTCCCTCCATACAATAATCCAAGCAGTACAGCCAGGAGACTGGATGGCTTCAGTGGACCTACAGGACGCTTACCTCCACACCCCTATTATGCCCTCTTTCAAGTGGTATCTAAGATTCGCAGTAGGTCGTGTCCACTTACAGTTTCGGGCACTTCCTTTTGGCCTGTGCACATCCCCTCAGATGTTTACAAAAATCCTGATATCAGCCTTAGCCCCCCTGAGAGATATGGGTTCCAGAGTCTACCGCTACCTGGATAACATTCTTTTATTAGCAAGCAGTCCGAATCAACTCATGGCTCACAGGGACATCCTGTTAAAGTCTCTATCGGATCTAGGCTGGCTAATAAACAACAGGAAGAGTCAACTGGCACCAATGCAGTGCATGATTTATCTAGGAGCATTGTTCGACACACAGCAGGGCACAATTTCATTACCTCAGCAAAAGGCATGGGGAATCAGCCACATGATGTACAGGGTAATGGAGAAGTCACGGCTGACGGCTTCACAGTGCCTGAGCCTGATAGGCCGGATGTCATCGTGCATACCTCTGGTTCCTTGGTCACATTGGCATCTGAGGCACTTTCAATCGGGCTTCCTGTCGCAATGGAGAAAACATCATCTTTCTCAGAGGATCCTGTTGATGACAAGGATGCACAGAGGTCTTCACTGGTGGACCAGTCTGGAAAACCTTGCGCGTTCACACACCTTGGGTTCCCAACCCTGGATCACAATTACGTCAGATGCGAGCAAGCACGGATGGGGTGCTCATTGCAGGGATGTTAGAATACAGGGGAGATGGTCTTTCCAGTCCAAGGGTGTGGTGTCCAATATACTGGAAATGAGAGCAGCCTTTCTGGCCCTGATTTCTTTGGCAGTCCATATCAGAGGACAAAGGGTGCTCCTGCGGCTGGACAACACTGCGACAGTTGCATACCTGCAAAGACAGGGCGGCATCCGCAGCAGGACACTCCTGAGGGAAGTGGAGCCGATAATGATCTGGGCAGAGAAACATTTTCTGGACCTCAGGCAATGTATCTCCCAGCAAGACAAAATCTGGAAGCGGACAATCTGTAAAGAAATTTGGTCAGCAACAACGAATGGTCTCTACACCCTCATGTGTTTCAACAGATTGCGAACCTCTGGGAGTTGCCACAGGTGGACCTTTTGCAACATGGGAGAATGCCAAACTCTGGAGGTTTGTCCCTCTCCTACCGCATCCACAGGCAGAGGACGTGGACTCACTCTCTTGCCCGTGGAACTTTACAGTGGCCTATGCCTTTCCCCAATGTCCACTCATCTTGAGATTTCTCCTCAAATTGTTGAGGGAGCATGTGCAGGTCCTGGCTGTTCTTCCATATTGGCCGAAGAGACCCTGGTTCCCTTTAGCGGTACACCTCAGCATGATGCCTCCCATCAGGATTCCGGCATTTCCACATCTGCTAATGAAGGGGAGCATATCCCATCTGGATCCGCAGAAGCTGGACCTTCAGCTATGGTGATTGAAAGGGGGAGGTTTCAGGCGCTATTCTGCTCCCAGAGAGTCATGTCTACCCTCCTTAGTGCTAGGAAGCCCTTAACGAACAGTATATACTCAAGAATCTGGAACAAGTTTTCTACCTATGCCACTGAAAGAGGCTTCAACCCGATCAACCCAGTTACATCAAATATTCTTGAGTTCCTTCAAATGGGTCTTGATCTGGGCCTAAGCCTGGGCACACTTAAAGTGCAAGTATCGGCTATTTCTAACCAACATGAGGTGGGCAGAAGACCCCCTGGTAATTACATTTCTTAAAAATCAGACCGCCTAGTAGGAGCTTCTTTTCAAAGTGGGATCTCCCATTGGTGTTGGAAGCTTTAACCAGCCATCCTTTCACTCCTACAGAGGAAGCTTCTGTTTGGAATCTCACTTTGAAGACAGCCTTTCTGCTAGCTAGTACTTCTGGCAGAAGGATCTCGGAACTGCATGCCCTAGGCATATGGGACGAACAAATATCTTTTTTTTCCGGACAGAGTTGATCTGCGCCCTCTCAGGGGCTTTATGCCTAAAGTCACGACTCCGACTTTCCTTAACTACCTCGCATCCGCGCTATAGCCGAATGACGGCTACAGCGCGGCTCTAAAATGCCGGGAGGACGTCAATAGACGTCCTCCCATTCGGCTCGTGCTGGGCGCGCTCCCGCGGGCGCGAGCGGCGCGTGCACGTGCCGCCGCACACTGCGGGAGCGTGCCCGCGGGTCAGGCGGACCCGATGTCCGCCGGAGACCCGCGATCTCCTTACAGACAGGAGGAACGGAGAACCGCCGAAGTAAACACGGCGGTTCCCCGTTCTGTGAGGGGGGCATGCCAGATCTACTGATCCCTGTCACTGGGATCAGTTAGATCTGTCATGCCCCTGTCAACCCTGCCCCCCCCACAGTTAGAACACACCCAGGGAACATTGTTAACCCCTTCACTGCCCCCTGCAGGTTAACCCCTTCACTGCCAATGACATTTATACAGTAATCAGTGGACATTTAAATTTCTGATCGCTGTATAAATGTCATTGGTCCCAAAAAAGTGTCAAAAACGTCCGACATGTCCGCCCCGATATCGCATTACCGATAAAAATCGCAGATCGCCGCCATTACCAGTAAAAAAAAAAAATAATAAAAACGCCATAAATCAATGTCCATAGTTTGTAGACGCTATAACTTTTGCGCAACCCAATCAATAAACGCCGATTGCGATTTTTTTAACCAAAAATATGTAGAAGAATATATATTGGCCAAAACTGATGAATAAATTTGTTTTTTATTTTTTATTTTTGGATATTTATTATAGCAAAAAGTAAAAAAATATTGTTTTTTTTCAAAATTGTTGCTCTTTTTTTGTTTATAGCGGCGATCAGAAATGACACAGAGGCGATCAAATACCACCAAAAGAAAGCTCTATTTGTAGGAAAAAAAGGACGCCAATTTTGTTTGGATGCAACGTCGCACGACCGCGCAATTGTCATTCAAAGAGCGACAGCACTGAAAACTGAAAATTGGTCCGGGCAGGAGGGGGGTTTAAGTGCCCAGTAAGGAAGTGGTTAAAGAGTCTTGGTCTTTGCCAGTGTTCTC
This sequence comes from Glandirana rugosa, assembly GCA_018402905.1. Lineage (NCBI taxonomy): Eukaryota > Metazoa > Chordata > Amphibia > Anura > Ranidae > Glandirana > Glandirana rugosa. The sequence continues at coordinate 1,200,009 of BLSH010483974.1, read as the reverse complement.
AGACTCGGATTCCGGTTCCTGTCTAGAATTTGATGTATCTAGAGTCCTCAGGGCCTACTTAGAAGCAACTAAGAGTTTTAGAAATTCCGAAAGACTGTTCATCATCCCATGGGGAAGAAACAGAGGCAAGGAGGCCTCTAGCCGCACCTTAGCCACCTGGATTGTGAAAACGATTCAAAAAGTTAAAATGAAGAAGATGGAGCCACCTTCTCCACTGAATGTGCACTCAATGAGGGCGGTTTCAGCTTCATGGGCAGTAAGGGCGAATGCATCCTTGGAGACAGTCTGCATTGCCGCCACCTGGTCCTCACGGCACACTTTCCTCAAGCATTACCGTATTGATCCGGGAGCTCTTACCCCAGTGGAGTTTGGAAGAAATGTAGTACATGCTGCTTTGGCAGATCCTAATTAAAATTCTATATGTTTGACATTTAATCCCTCCCGTGTCTGCTAGTTATTTATCACAGGTATGCTGCCATGGAGGCACCGGGAAAATGGAAAATTGTATCATAATTACCGTAATTTTCCTTTCCCGGTGCCTATCCATGGCAGCATACGCTCCCACCCTTGGTATGTCTATATTACGGAGAATGATGGGGAGGGACTACGTCTTTAATTTATGCTATTCACTGGTCCTGAGGGAGAAGTCGAGGCGGAGCTCTATCACAGGTATGCTGCCATGGATAGGCAACGGCAAAGGAAAATTACAGTAAGTATGATACACGTTTCCATTTTTCCGTGCAAGCTGCCTTTATGTTGCTCAGCAACAGCTGGGGAGCCAGTGTGTATGATGAGGCCACAATGTAGTGCACTGGGAACAAGATTAGAGATTTTTTGGATAAATTCTGGTATCACTTTGACTTGGGATAGTAACAGGTGCAGAAAAATTGGGCTTTGGGTGTCGGAGGTGCCTTCACACCATAACCCTATAGAGGTGCTCATCATGAAGGCGAAAATTGGCCTTTCTGTAAAAAAAATTGCAATGATATGCACCTGTCAAACAAGTGCAGAAAAATTGATTGTTGGGTGTCGGTGGCGTAGACCCTATAGAGGTGCTCTTGATGAAGGCCAAAAAAATTACAATGATATGCACCTATCAAGCAGGTGCTGAAAAAATGTTCTTTGAGTGTTAATTGTGCCCATTGCACCTATACATAGAAACATAGAAACATAGAAAAGTGACGGCAGAAAAAGACTGAGTAGTCCATCGAGTCTGCCCCTTTTTATTTATTTTTTTTTATTTTGTTATTTTTTTTTTATTATTTATTTATTTATTTTTTTATAATTTTTTTTTACATTAACCTTGTTGTTTGACTATGGATTTATGTTTATCCCAAGCATGTTTAAAGCCATTTACTGTTGACTGTCTCACAACCTCTGTTGGTAGTTTATTCCAATCATCAACCACCCTATACCAAAAACATTGTTCCAGGTGAAATTATTGAACACCCTCAAAGCTAGGCAGCTTCAAAGAAGGTGGGAATTGAAGTGGGAGCTACGGCACTAGTGTGTTGGAATAGGTAAAAAAAAAATGATCTATGGTGTATGGAGGCAGCTCCTCAAAAAAGATTAGGTCCTGGTAACCTAATGACAACTGTAGAGGGTGAGGAGGGTAAGAGTGTGCCAGCCTACTCCAGCCTCGAAGTCCTGCAGAGATTCCACATCTCAAAAAACTCAATCGTTGACATCGGCACCAGGGGCTTCATAGCTGGTATTCCATGACTTACCGCGTTCTATTATCAGTCATGAAACCTCCTGCGGCACTGGATGCAGGGCAGCCCAACGACTCAATAGCATACTGGGAAAGTTATGACCAGTGGTCTATTCTCATGACCCAGTAAGCCAGTAGATCGTCAGCTGGAAAGCTCTCCATCTCTGTTTTGGCCCTGAGGTAATCGTCCACCATGTGATGCAGACGCTGCCGATGGGATGTGGAAGAGGACAGGCCTGGGTGACCAGGACTAAAAAAATTACGAAATGCCTCACTGAGGCGGACGCCTTCTTCAACACTTTTTTCTCTTGACAACAGAAGACTCAAAAGAACGTTTTCCAATACACTGTAACCTCCTGGAGTCCGGAAAAATGTTCAAAAAAATCCTTTTTAACGTGTCGTCAAGAGATTTTATCTTCTGCACTCTCTGTGGGGACGGGATGGGTTCTGAGACCTTCCCCTTATAACGGTGGTCAAGGAGGGTTGCCAACCAGTAATGGTCATTCTCCTTAATGCCACGTATTCTTGGGTCCTTTCACAGACTTTGAAGCATGAGGTTGCCCATGCGTCTCAAATTTGCAGAGAAGCAGACTCATCGAGGTCACTCAGGATGACAGCATCTGGAACTTCCTCCTCCCAGCCACGTACTACTCCCAAGGGTCCTGGGGTTGGAAAGCCATCGCTTACAGATTGGCACATGTCTTTTTCTTCTTCAAAGTCTGCGAAAGTGCCAGAATCCTCCTCATCATCCTCCTCCCCTCTCTCCTCCTTTGTGTTCTATGACATAGGAATTATGGTGTCTGGATAAAGTGGGCCTGCTGCTCTGCCTCCAGTGCCCTGTCCATAATGCCACACAGAGTCTGCTCCAGCAGGAACACAACAGGGATTGTGTCACTGATGCATGCACTGTCACGGCTCACCATCCTTGTGGCCTCCTCAAATGGTGACAGTACAGTGCATGCATCCTTAATGATCAGCCATTTGCGTGGGGAAAAAAACGGAGGCGGCCTGAGCCTGTCATCGTGCCGTACTCGCAAAGGTACTCGTTGAGGGCCTTCTGCTGCATGTATAGCCGCTGCAGCATTGCTAAAGTCTTTTCACCTGGTGGGCATGTCACAAATCAGACGGTTTATGGGCAGGTGGAATTCCCGCTGAATTTCAGCCAACCAAGCACTGGCTGTGTATGAGCGCCTGAAGTGGCTACAGACTCTTCTGGCCAACTTTAGCACATCTTGCAACCCTGGGTACGTATTTAGAAAATGCTGCTCTACCAAATTGAGGACATGTGCCAGGCATGGCACATGTGTCAACTTTCCCCGTCTAAGGGCAGATAGGATGTTTGAGCCATGATCACACACAACCATTCCTTGCTCCAGCTGGCGTGGTCTGAACCACCTCTGGGCCTGTCCCTGCAGAGCTGCAAGAATCTCTGAACCGGTGTGGTTTCTGTCCCCTAGACACACCAGCTGAAGCACTGCATGGCACCTTTTAGCTCATGGAATAACCCTTTGAACGCTTAGCGGGTACCTAATGTTCATAGGACAATTCTGCAGAGAAGGGCAAGGAGGTGGCAGAGGAGGAGGAGGAGGAGGGGGTAGAGCTCACAGGTTTGGCATCAGCTGTATGGAGACATGGGGGCACTACAAGCGGCAGCACCGAGCCCTGTCCTGCATGCCTCCGAGTTGCAAGCAGCATTACCGAGTGTGCTGTGAACTAAATATATCGTCCCTGCCCATGGTTGCTGGACCATGTGTCAGCAGTAAGGTGGATTTTACGACTGACTGCCTTGAACAATGATGCCAGAACATTCCCTTCCATGTGATGGTAGAGAGATGGAACGGCCTTAAGTGAAAAGTAGTAGTGACTGGAAACCTGCCATTGTGGTACAGCACATTGTGTGAATTCACGGAAGGGGGCAGAATCCACCAGGCTGAAAGGCAAAAGTTGGAGAGCCGACAGCTTTGACAAGCTTGCATTTAAACGCTGGGCATGTAGGTGGCAGGGACTGTATTTTTTTTCCGCTGCAGCAGATGGGGCTGGGAAGTTTGCCGGCTACATCAGCTGGTGGTGTGCTGCTGGCAGATGTGCTGCTAGGACCTGCTGAGAGGTAATGACTTGGTATAGCAGGGGCAGACTGAAGTGGGTAAGGAGGGACAGATTTGTGCCCCTTTTGTGTGGTTATTAGGTGCTCTTGCTAACGGGCTGAGTGGTTGGTCGTTAAATGCCTTGTTAAGCATGTGGTACCCAAATGGCTGGTGTTTTTGCCATGTTTGATGTGCTTGAGACACAGTTTGCAGATAGCAAAGGTGTGATCTGCTGCAGATGTGCTGAAAAAGGCCCAACAAGCTGAGCTTTGGGGAGTGGGCCAGGAGGGAACAGCTGCAGAATTTGATGGAATAGGGTGTCTGCTCTCTACTCTTTCTTGATGTCGGCCTGCTTGGGGTTGTGCCGCCTCACCTTCAGTTTCCTCCTCTACTCTATCTGGCACCCAAGTTGCATCAGTGACCTCATCATCATCATCTCCAGCTCCTCCATCATCATTACCACTGGAGACAACTTGGCAATACACTGTGACTGAGGGGAACATGAATGCCAATTTGTCTACCAGTTTTCTCCCCTCTCTCTAGGCTCATGTTCCTGTCATCCTCAACCTTAGAACCAACATCTGAATCCAGTAATGGCTGGGCATCATCAAGGAGCAAGTGGCTGTCGTGTGGTCAAATAACGCAGCTGACTCCTCCTCCATGGCTGATGTTGGGGCTTTCAGGAATAGATGTGGACAAGGAGGCAGGTTTATCCACTCTGGCAACTGCAGGGACTGCACACTTGTCTCTGCTTGTGTGACAGAGGATGATGAGGATGAGGAAGGTTTAGTAAGCCAGTCCACCACCTCCTCTGCATGCTGTGGCTGGATAGCACGGGCAAACTCACTAAACAGAGGAAATGATGCCCTGCCTGAGGACTGACCACCACGTCCACCTTTGCCTGTGGAAACATTTGTTGCTGGCCCCCCATAGGGGCCAAGGGAACATCTGCCTCGCCTTCTTGTCCTCCCAGACATTATTGGGAAGGAGGGGGTGGTGCTTATTATCAAATCTTATGAAGAAGTGGAAATCTGTATGTAGATGCACTTTAATCAATGTGAAGTGGTGTTTGGTGCACTTTAATTTGAGTACTCACACTACACAGACACACTCCACGGATACACTGTAATATACTGCAATATAATGTGCCAAACGTACAGTGACGCACAAAACTATATGGTGGTAAACTGGCAGTAACGCACACAGAAGTAAATGGCGTTAAACTGGCAGTAACGCACGTAGAACTATATGGCGTTAAACTGTTAGTAACGCACTTAGAACTATATGACGTTAAACTGGCAGTAACACACACAGAAGTAAATGGCGTTAAACTTTTAGTAACGCACTTAGAACTATATGGCTTTAAACTGGCAGTAACGCACACAGAAGTAAATGGCGTTAAACTGTCAGTAACGCAGTTAGAACTATATGGTGTTAAACTGGCAGTAATGCACTTAGAACTATTTGGTGTTAAACTGTCAGTAACGCACTTAGAACTATATGGCATTAAACTGGCAGTAACACACTTAGAACTATATGGCGTTAAACTGGCAGTAATGCACTTAGAACTATAAATGGCGTTAAACTTGCATTAACGCAATCAAATAGACGGTGTTCAACCGTCACTACACTGACCTTATCTAAACTGTCCCTACTCTAGCTATACACTTGTATAAAGATTACTGACATGGCCTCACTACACTGAAACTATCTGAGCTGTCCCTCCTCTACATATGCACTAATGTATGTATGAATGACACAGTCTCAATGCACTACAGTGAAATTATCTGAGCTGTCCCTACTATAGCTGCACACTATGCAAAGCTGGTCCTCCTCACTGCAGTCACACTATCCCTAGACTGACACTAAATTAATATTCTACACTGACAATTAAATAGCGCAGTTTAGCATACTAACTAATATCACTGAACAGAGCCCTGTTCTATCTCTCTCCAGCCGAAATCAAACTGAAAATGGCTGCCATTAAAAGAATACTTTTAAACTGTGGGGCGGTATTGAGCCATAATTGGATAAAGTCATGATGACAGAGTCCAATCATGACTCTGACAGTGCTCTGTGCCCTGATTGGCTGAAACTTTCACTGCTTCAGCCATTCCGAGCTTGCAATGCCTTTTTCAGTGCCGCATTGTATTTTGGTTGGTTTGGGGGACCAAACACATGGTCGAATGTCTCATTTGTTCGGTTATTCGCCGAACGACCGAAGAGCGAAAGTTCGGCCTGAACTTATGCTCAGGCTGAACCGTTCGCCCATCCCTACTCATTAGCAGAATGTCAGAAAGCTATAGGATGTCAGGAGGTATCTATACCTGAAATGAACAGAAAGACATTTAATAGAGTTGTGCCAGGAGTGAGTTTAGTATTCCAGTGGCTATAAACTGGAGATTCAACAAACGCATGCTATCTAGTCTAATCCATGAAATGCTGCATGCCCAAGTTTTTTTTTTTTTTTCTGAGAGGTTGCCTTTATATACATATTTGTGGATGGTTTACGTAGCTCTGTTACATAAAAAAAAAAAAAAAAAAAAGCACATTTTAGCTTTACTTGTCCTTTAACCAGGTGTGCAGAACCTGTAATGTTCTCAATTAAAGCATACAGTAAAGATCATCTGTCTCTTGTTCACCTGTCCCTGATCTAGAAGCATTGTCAGTGGAGAGTCTGATCTCCCTTTACAATAGGATGGACATGCATTCCATTATTCTACAAGCCGTTCCTGGACCTTTCAACAATTAAGTTGAATTCCTTTGTGCTCTAAATGCAAAGCCATTGTCACTAAACCGAGTCTAATGTCAACTGTCTCCCTCCCACATAAATAAAATATATGGCATCTCTGGTCCACATAGGAAGACAAACTCCCCCTTTCATTGCCCACACTGGCATCATCACTCTTGTCTAAACCTTCCTGAGAGAGGCTGCCAAGCACTGAATGCTTATTCAAGATTTTAGTGGCTTTAACTAGAGCGCTATTTCCTATACACTGAACAGATGTCATGGAATTTTACATGCACAAAGTGGACTCCTCCTTGCTTTCAGATCCCCCTGTACCCCTCCTTTCCAGCCTGGCGCAGGCTTCAGTGTGGCAATGAAGTCCCTCTGGATGGGAGCCTCAGATACTTGGCTGCAGGACGTGGCAATTTGGCTGAGAAAACTCAGACAGCCAGTGCACAGTTACAGCCAGAATATGTCTCTATATGCTATGGAGGGAAGGTGTGTGCGGATAGGCTGTTTACCACTATGCTGCTACTGTTCAGACTGAGGTGTATATTAGGCCCAAACCCGTATAGTATAAATGCCATAGAACCTTGCTTCAATGCACATGCTGTGCCAGTTTATTGTGAATGGGCAGAATGTGCATCATCTGTTACAGCTGCTGATGGACGTGCACACAGTTCTCTTTCATGCTGTAATTCTGTAATATATAATACAATGATGCACTCCTTAATGGTACCGGTGCTAACCTCAGACAGTCCAGCTTCTGCTGACCTTAAAAAAATGTATTTATTGCAAACATCTAAGTGCATATAATATATTGTATATTGTGATCAAATGAATATGATGATTACAAAGCAAAGGGTTATGAATACCAAGACAACAGAGGCATTACTAAAAGTCATGTGGTTCTGTTACATGGCTAGAACCCCATATAATGCGAACCTTTATTCTTGTCTGGTCCTTTCTGCCCTAAGGCTCAGTTCACATCTATCCATGTCCAGTGCTTATTTTCTCAGAGAATAGGTGCAAGAACCCACCCTCCCCATTCAACTCCCTGCCCCCAACCCCTCTCACCCCTCTACCCCGCCCCCAAACCTGCCATTCCTCGGGAAAGAGAAGTTAGGCATCATACACACGGGCATTATTAACGCCGCATTTTTAAGCTGTTTTAACAGCTTAAAAATGCTACACCATGTTATTCAATGGCCTCGTACACACACTGACGTTTTTAGGCTGTAAGTGGCGTTGGCATTCCTAAGCTGTAAAACTAACGCAGGACCAGCGCGTTCGGAAGCTGCAGCGCTAGAGCTTTTGACGCTGAGCCGGCAAAACACTCAAAAACGCGGTTTAACGTTGTATACACAGCGTTAAACCTCATCAGGCTTTTCTCTGCCTCTATTCAAAATCAAAGGTTCCCTATGGGAGCCCATTAGTTTCAATAGAAGTCGCACCAGAAGTCAGATCATGATGATCCGACTTGCGGTGCGGCTTGTGTCCTGAGGATCTTGAAGGGGAACCCCCCGCAAAAAATGAAAAAAAAAAATTGTGTGGGGTTCCCGTCCAAGAGGTACCAGACTCTTTGGTCTGGTATGGATTTTAAGGAAAACCCCCCCATCCTGGACCATACCAGGCCACATGCCCTCAACGTGGGGGGTGGGTGCTTTGTGGCAGGGGAGGCCCTGCGCCCCCCACCCCAAAGCACCTTGCCCCCATGTTGGTGAGGAAAAGGGCCTCTTCCTGACAACCCTGGTCGTTGGTTGTCTTCTACCCTCTCCGGCTCTTCTTTCTTCTGCTCTTTTGCGGGGGCCTGCTTTCTTCTGATGGTCTTCTATCTTCTGCTAGTAGTCTGTCTTCTGCTCTTTTGCCGCTGTCTTCTCCACCTTCTCTTCTTCCCATGTTGACTCGTCGCTCTCTCCCACTCGAATGCCGGGTCTGTGCTGCGGAATGGCTTATATAAACATGAGGGCCACCCGCTGACATCATCCGGAAGCCCCACCCTTATGATGTCACACTGTGACGGCATAAGGACGAGGCCCCCTTGTTAACCACGACAACCAACAGACAGGGTTGTCAGGAAGAGGCCCTTGTTCTCATCAACATGGGGGCAAGGTGCTTTGGGGTGGGGGCATGTTGAGGGCATGGTCCAGGAGGGGGGGCTGCCAGGCTGCATGCTCGGGTAAGGGTCTGGTATGGATTCTGGGGGTCCCTATGCCTTTTTTTGGCGTGGGGGTTCCCCTTAAAGTCTATACCAGACCGAAGGATCTGATACGTCTTGGGGGGGAACCCCATGCAAATTTTTTTTTTCATTTTTTGCGGGGGGGTTCCTCTTCAAGATCCTCAGCACACAAGTCGCACCGCAAGTTGAATCATCATGATCCGACTTCTGGTGCGACTTCTATTCAAATTAATGGGCTCCCATAGGAAACTATTGAGTTTGAATAGAGGCAGAGAAATGCCGCTGAAAGCTAGCACGGAAAAACGTGCATTGACGTCAATGCATAACGCTGATAAAATTGTGTTTTTAACGCGGCTTTTTTCCTGGCATCAGTACGACGTTACAGCTAGTTTTTTTAAACGCCCGTGTGTATGAGGCCTAAAGTGTTGCCAGGTAATGGGTGTAGTGAAGGCTCACCTTCTCCCCCCCTCCACAGTTCACCTCCCCATCCACTGGTCACCATCTCTTCTCTTGTTCACAGTTGCCCTCCCCCCCTCACAGCTTACCTCTCCCCCACCCACAGATTACCTTCTCTTCTACATCTACAGTTCACCCCACATTTCCCAATTCACCTTAGCATGCATAGCCCCTCACCATCCACAACTCCCCTTTTAACCTGTCAACATGTCACCTCTGCACACACTCCAACCCACAATCACCTCTGCACCCCCATCCACAGCTTATCTTTCCTCCTCCACATTTTACTTTTGCACCCCTATCTACAGATCACCCCAGTCCACAGCTCCAAACTTCTACAACCCCTCATCTTCCATCTCTCCAAGCCAAGCCACCCATGCCCCTCTTAACCCTGTGCAAATCCCCCTGCCCAGAGCTCTCACTTTGCACAATCTAACCCCCCCCCCCCCAGCTCTGACCTCTGCAAAACATCCACAATGTCACAGTCTCTACTCTCTCTGCACAACCAGCCCCCCTTCCATCCCCTTTATTATTTAGTATTAGAGCAGTGCAGCAGACTCCAGTCTATTAGGCAGATCAGGCTTTTTTGTTTCCCTCAGCCTTCCGTGCAGTCTCCTCCGTGCGGCTCCGTCTGTCAGATCAGTGTAGCACAGAGCCGAGGAGGAGTTTCAGGGAGCTTCACTCGGCTCCGTGCTACACTGATCTGACAGATATCAGGCGGGGACAGCTGCCTCTGGAATCTCCCATTAATGCTGACAGTTACAGTGTTCAAATAAGGACCAGGTCCCAGGGCACCAGTAAGCTGTGGAGCACATTCCTTGGATTCCGGCGCAGGGCATACAGAAGCTGGTGGAGGAAGTAGAAAATGGTGTTATTATTATTATTATTATTATACAGGATTTATATAGCGCCAACAGTTTGCGCAGCACTTTACAATAAAGAAGGGACACAGTACAATTACAATACAGTTCAATACAGAAGGAATAGGAGGGCCCTGCTCGTAGAGCTTACAATCTAAAGGTATTATGTGATAGACTGCAGAGGAGAGGGCTGCCAGAGGTGGCGGAACTGCGTTCTGACAAGTTTCGGCAGAAAAAAAGCCTAAAAAGTCTAATTTTGCTCAATTTTTTTTATTGTCCATATCATTATCTGGAATCACAGCACATAAACATGAACAGAAAATCGGACATGCCTCATGTCTACCAAAATAGCACAACACAGCACACAGATGTGAACAGCTTTATTGTATTCAATGTATTTTTATGACACATGCATTTTTGTGTTTTTCTAAATGCATATAAAAACTTAAAGTGGATGTAAACCCACCACCCACCCAGTATAAACTAATGACACAGCTCCACCCACCCCTCCGAACACTGTAGTGTTGAGGTGGGTGGTTTGAGGTCGTTTGTTTTTGTGGGAGACTAAAGTCTCAAAATGTCTCGACGATCACGAATGTCCTTCCTGTGAACTTTCCATCGTTATCTACGTCCTCCGAACGTACATATATATGTAATTATGACACAGTAATCAAATATGACCCACCCACCACCCAAATGTAGGTGAAATTCAAAAATATACGTAAATCTTTTTGTGTTTTTACGTACACAGTATTTTTA
>BLSH010483974.1:1148252-1165748 GCA_018402905.1 Glandirana rugosa | reverse complement strand
GATGATATACCTGTAAATATGCCCCGCAATTTACATATCAATGCCGCCTGCCACCAGTGCTGGGACAAGGTCATCCAGTGCCTAAAGCAAAGATACCAAGCTGCACCCCCTGAGATGCTAAGAGATGCATGGCACAAAGGCAGTGTAATGAAACAGGGTGGGGGGAGATGGATAGGAGGGAAGTTCTGGAAAAGTAAAAGATGGGTAGACTGGAGGTAGCATAAGGAGAAGGTGAGGTTTGCATTCAGAGGTGCTGTGACCTGTAAAGTAAAAGTAGTTGGTAGAGAGGCACAGTGGCCAGCGAGAAGTGGGTGGGAGACGCTGTAACTGTGTAGAGCTGTGTAGAGTTGAGAGATGGTACCCTCGGCCAATCAGAGTGTGTGGATCCCTCCACCAGCAAAAGTGTGAGTGCCCAGCAAGTCAGACTGTCACTGTAGGGAGAGAGTTAGGAGGACATGGGCGTTTTGTGAAGGCTGTGGGGAAAGAACAAGAATCAGCCTCTATGTGTGCTACACTACATTGCCGCCTGCGATTTACATAACAATAGCGCCTGCCGCCCACGATTTACATAACAATAGCGCCCGCGGCCCGCCCACAATTTACATAACAATAGCGCCTGCTGCCTGCGATTTAAATTATATAAACAGCATTAATGACACTGGTGTAGGCCTATCTTGAGCTGGGGCATGGGGCTACAGCTCCAATAGCTCCTATGTTAATCCGGCCCTGCCTGTAGGCATGGATGAAGTACCTTCTGCGATATTTTGGTTGCTAGGATTAGCACCTTTCCATGTTTTTGAGTTTTCCCGCCCTATTGGTGGGATTTGTACTTTTTTGCAACTGTTTTTTTATGTTTTCTTTGGTTTGCATTTACTTCAAGCTCTGTTCCAGAACTGCTCCTGCTCATATGGCTCCAACCTAGTTTTTCCTATGGCTTGGATGATTTTCATACCTGTTCCATCCCTGTGGACTCATTTGGGTGAACTGTTAGAAACACTGGACTGCTTTATTACACTCCTCCTGGGGAGGGCAGTGTGTTGCTGCCTCTCTGGCCACATTACCTGCTCAAGAGACCTATGTGTCAGAGTTCACATTAGTGTCATGGAATATCCGGGGTCTTCACTGACCCATAAAATGGGCCATGATGAATGCCTTGTTTCATAAATACCAGCCTGCTGTATGCGGGCTACAAGAGACCCATCTTACTCAGGATACTCTTTCATGTGTCTGATATGCCTGGGTGGGCCATGTGTACCATTCTTCTCACACCTCATATTCACTGGGGGTGAGTGTGTTTATGCACAGGGCCCTGGATTTTCAATAGAAAGTGTGTGACTGTCAGTGATATCCTCTATGCACCCCGCAGTATATCTGACCACTCCCTGTCAACCGTCCAAGTGTGAGCCAAGCCTTCTACTATCCTAAAGCAGGCTCCCTGGAAACTGAACTTTCTGACTTAACTTGTTAGCTTCCCCGGATCATATAGAGTCCCAAATTTCACGTTTTATTGTGGATAATCCTTCTGAGTCAGATGTCCTTCTTACATGGGAAACTTTTAAATGCTTTTTGCATGGCATACTTTTCTCAGAGATAACGGCTGTAAAGAATGCTAGCAAACAGGGTGAACTCCAATTGTCTCAGCACATGCAAAGGCTAGAATGGGAATATATTTCTAATCCCTCAGACAACACTACAGAATTATGGTTGTCAACGCAGGATGCACTTGTACGTTTGGCATCTTCTTCTGCTATGAAAAGGCATTTCTTTAGGAAGCAGGCATTTTATGAGGAGGGGGAGCAAACCAGTCACCTGTTAGCCAAACTAGTTAATGCCCGATCTTCAGCTCCACCAATAGCGGCACCTGTCATCAGTGCCACCTGTCATAGTGCCATCAATCATCAGTGTCATGTATGATCAGTGCCATCAATTATCAGTGTCAAGTGTCATCAGTGCCCCCTGACCTGTCATCAGTGCCACGTGTCATCAGTGCCACCTGTCATCAGTGCCACCATCAGTGTCACATGTCATCAGTGCCATCAATCATCAGTGTCACATGTCATCAGTGCCATTAATTATCAGTACCACGTGTTATCAGTGCCACGTGTTATCAGTGCCATCTGTCAGTGTCATCAGTGCCATCTGTCATCAGTGTCACGTGAAATCAGTCCCATCAGTATCACGTGTCATCGGTGCCATAAGTGCCCATCAGTGCGATCTATCATCAATGCCCCAGTGTCAGAAGTGCCATCAGTGTCACCGTGTCATAATTGCCATCAGTGTCACCTCATAAGTGCCGTCAGTGTCAGCAATGCCAAAAGTGCAATCTGTGTCATCAGTGCCAATTAGTGCTACACATCAACAATGGCTAAAAGATCATTCTCGGCTAAGGAGGCGTACAATATTCTTGCGGCCGACGAAAGCAACGGGGAGCTCTCTGCTGCAGATTCCTCTCAAAATTCTGAATCTGAGTCTGAGTCTGAGTCTGATGTGAATTATGAGCCAGTCTCAAGTAGTGAAACACTGACGGGCTCAGAGGAGGGTTATTGTCTGCCCACTAGACAAAGGCGTGTTGGTGAGGAGGCAGTGCCATCCACTAGCACCGCTGTGCCATCCACCAGCACCCCAGTGCCATCCACCAGCACCACAGTACCTCGGCAAGAAAGGCCAAGTATCAGTGGGGTGTCACCTCAGCCCCCATAAGGGTTAAGTCCCATGCTAGCCTTCCCCATTCCCTTCAGCACCCCTTGTGGCTTCCTTCTATTTCAGGAGAAGCTAATATTCCCCCTTTCGCTGCCCAGCCAGGAGTCCAGGTGGACACAGGGAATTTTTCTGTTCAATTTTTTATTTGCATATATAAAAGTCAGATAACATTGTATGCATTCCAATTCAAGATATGGAGTATGTTACATAGTACATACATAGTACATACGTACATAGTACATACTATGTTACATAGTATAAGGAACATGCATGTAACGTATCAGGAGGTTACACAGGACGACAAACGTATTATGATTAAAGGCTAGTGAGAATTCATAACTCTTGAATTGTTGTTTGGCAGGGAATAAACAATCAACTATAAGGTTTGCATGACATTCTGACTGTAAAGGACTGTAGCCAGGTAAGATGGAGTCACGCATCAACCACAAACCAATAATATAGACTAAAGGATTCGATCTAGATTAAGGAGAAGATGACAAAGAAAGAATAGGACACATTTTTCACCAATCAATTTCTTTATTTAGATTTTTACAGAGGACATGCTAACATCCATTGTGGCCCAGTGCAACCTGTATGCACATCAATTCATAGAAAATAATCCAACGTCCTATTATGCCTGTCCCTTTGAGTGGAGAGACCTAACGGTGCAAGTGTTTAAAACTTTTTTGGGACTCACATTCTGCATGGGACTCACCAAAAAAAAAAAAAAAATGAACTGCACTCCTATTGGTCCACCCACCACATGCCGCTCTTCTCAGCGGTAATGCCCAGAACATGATATCTCACAATTATGAGATTCCTACATTTCCATGATAATACCTAGTGCCCTCCCCGAAATGACCCAAATTATGACCAGCCAATACTCAATTATTTTTCTGAAGTATTTCCCCAATTCTTTACACCGGACCAGTACATATGTATAGACGAATCACTTGTTAAATTTAGCGGCATGCTGGGAATAAAGCAATTTATACCCAGTAAAAGAGCCCGCTATGGGGTGAAAGTCTATAAACTATGTGACCGAGCCACAGGGCACACATATGCCTTCGTAGTGTACGAAGGGAAGGACTCCCAGCTGCATCCCCCTAATTGTCCAGACCATTTAGGCTCAAGCGGGAAAGTCATTTGGGACCTCATTTACCCACTCCTGGAGAAAGGCTACTACTTGTACAGTAGCTCACAAAAGTGAATACACCCCTCACATTTTTGTAAATATTTTATTATATCTTTTCATGTGACCACACTGAAGAAATTACACTTTGCTACAATGTAAGTAGTGAGTGCACAGCTTGTATAACAATGTAAATTTGCTGTCCCCTCAAAATAACTCAACACACAGCGATTAATGTCTTAACCGCTGGTGAGTACAACCCTAAATAAAATGTCCAAATTGGGCTCAATTAGTCATTTTCCTTCCCCTATGTCATGTGACCTATTAGTATTACAAGGTCTCAGGTGTGAATGGGGAGCAGGTGTGTTAAATTTGGTGTTATCGCTCTCACTCTCTTGTACTGGTCACTGGAAGTTCAACATGGCACCTCATGGCAAAGAACTCTGAGGATCTGAAAAAAAGAATTGTTGCTCTACATAAAGATGGTCTAGGCTATAAGAAGATTGCCAAGACCCTGAAACTGAGCTGCAGCACATTGGCCAAGACCATACATCGGTTTAACAGAACAAATTCCACTCAGAACAGGGAAGAAGTTGAGTGCACATGCACAGCGTCATATCCAGAGGTTGTCTTTGACAAACAGATGTATGAGTGCTGCCAGCATTGCTGCAGGGGTTGAAGGGGTAGGGAGTCAGCCTGTCAGTACTCAGATCATATGCCACACACTGCATCAAACTGGTCTGCATGACTGTCTTCCCAGAAGAAAGAATTTTCTAAAGATGATGCACAAGAAAGCCCACAGTTTGCTGAAGACAAGCAGACTAAGGACATGGATTACTAGAACCATGTCCTGTGGTCTGATGGGACCAAAATGAACTTATTTGGTTCAGATGGTGTCAAGCATGCGTGGTGGCAAGCAGGTGAGGAGTGGGTCTTGCCTACAGTCAAGCATGGTGGTGGGAGTTTCATGGTCTGGGGCTGCATGAGTGCTGCCGTCACTGGGGAGCTACAGTTCATTGAGGGAACCATGAATGCCAACATGTACTGTGACATACTGAAGCAGAGCATAATCCTCTACGTTCGGAGACTGGGCCGCAGGGCAGTATTCCAACATGATAATGACCCCAAACACACCTCCAAGACGACCACTGCTTTGCTAAAGAAGCTGAGGGTAAAGGTGATGGACTGGCCAAGCATGTCTCCAGACCTAAATCCTATTGAGCATCTGTGGGGCAACCTTAAATGGAAGGTGGAGGAGCGCAAGGTCTCTAACATCCACCAGCTCCGTGATTTTGTCATGGAGGAGTGGAAGAGGACTCCAGTGGCAACTTGTGAAGCTCTGGTGAATTCCATTCCCAAGAGGGTTAAGGCGGTGCTGGAAAATAATGGCGGTCACACAAAATATTGACACTTGGGCCCAATTTGGACATTTTCTCTTAGGGGTGTACTCACTTTTGTTGCCAGCGGTTTAGACATTAATGGCTGTGTGTTGAGTTATTTTGAGAGGACAGCAAATTTACACTGTTATATAAACTGTACATTCATTGCTTTACATTGTAGCAAAGTGTCATTTATTCAGTGCTGTCACATGAAAAGATATAATAAAATATTTACAAAAATGTGAGGAGTGTACTCACTTTTGTGAGATACTGTATGTCCACAACTTCTATACAAGTTTGCCCCTGTTCCGCAACCTCCACAGGAAGAATACGCTAGCATGTGGCACTGTCAGAAAAAACAGAATGGGCTTTCCTCAAAGACTCGGTCTGCGGAATGAGGAAATTCTGGCTGTGAAGTGGAGGGACAGAAGGGATGTCTATATGTTGTCTTCAATCCATAATAATATATTCGTGGAAATCCCCATAAGGAATGGCCCAATCCAAAAACCAAGCTGTGTCCATGAGTACAATTCATATATGGGGGAGTCGACTTAAATGACCAAATGCTCGAACCCTATCTTGCCACCTGACGAACAAACCATTGGTATAAAAAAGTAAAATTCCTAACGCTTCAAACACTATTAAACAAATGTGCAAAGCTACAGCAGCGCTTATTACAATCCAAAATAATCAGAGTCCATCTCATCAATGAGTGAATGGCAATAATGCTCTCTTCATCACATGGTATGTGTTCCACCAGTGAGAATCATTCAATTCCTTTTTCTGTCTTTTCACCGCACCCTATGACACAGACAGGTGTTCCACCACCCACATAGAATTGCACTCACCAGACAGATTTTCCTCGCATTCTCATGCTCGGCAAAATCGCTTGTATGGCTCCATACACATAAGGATCCTTCTGCACAGCTGCTTCATCAATTTTCCAATAAAAAGGATGTTGGAACTCCACCAGTTAACAATATAGGATAGAGGGAAACAAATGCCACATCGTGCATTATCGTTTAAAACATGGCTTTATTTCCCCAATCTCCCTTCACATGTTATACTCACAAACATATGTCACACTGGCAGAGGATTTGAGCATCTTGGTTGACTCCTAATACCACGACCCTCCAGTACCACGATCGTTCTACCCGTCCTGCGGGGAAGGTCCGTTCCTCCTAGCCATGCCAGCTACACTTACAAGGTTGCCGTGTAGTTGTGTCAGACGCGTTTCATCTAATGCACTTCTACCGTGACACACTGCACGGCCAGCAACAGGTGCTATTTAAAATTCCCTCCCCCATGCAAATTCTGTCTGGGGTGGAGGGCGTGTATCTCAAGGTGTCTACATGCTACTCGTTCCATCTACTTCTGGCATTTTGCCTTTGTTATATTGCACATGATTAATTATAATCTATTTAAAATCACCCAACAGCATTGTATAAAAATATTATTATATCACATATGTAGTGCCGCAAAAATTAACGTTTGCGCCGCTTTGGTTTCCGAGATATTGTGCGTTATAGGTGCAGAAACACCGACCACTTTGCACCCATGTTGCTGAATTTTAAAAACAAACACGCCATTCGTTTGCGCTGGTTTGCGAGATATTGTGCGTTATATGTTGCCAAACCACACTGACTTTACACCTCCTTATTAAATCTTACGTACAACCAGATTTATTTGTTCCCGGTTTGCGCAGATTTGGTGGATATTGTACACAAGGTTTTACTTCACATGCATAGTTTTGCCACCCCCCACAGGGATCCGCCCCCCTTCCCCCCCCTTCAGACGGGGGGGGCAGGTACAGCTGGTCAGGCTCTAGTGAGGCGGAGCCAGCTGTCAATCAGGCGGCAGGGTGGATCTCGACAGTATTGTGCGCTATCAGCACATAGTGGGCAATAGCCGCCACATGCTGAGTTTTTTGTCACAGGAGAACATGCTTACTATATGTCATCTTGTGAACATAAAGAGAACTAAGGCCAAAAAAGATTGGGCCATAGTTCTCTTAACCAGGTGTTAACCAAGCAAAACAGCACTCCAGCAAATTCTCCTATATAAGTCTCTTCTTTTTTAAAGCTGTGTGAAGTTGGCATCCCATGTTTGTAAAACCTGAATAAAAATATACCATTTGTTTGTGCCGCGTTTGCGCTGATTTGTGCCGCAAAAATAACTGCCAACTTCACGAAGCTCTTTGTAAATTGCTTTTTTTGAAAAACATCTATGTCAGTAAACATTCTTTTCCTGGCAGACTCCATGGCAGCATACGTGTGGGTGGCTCCGCTTCCACAGCTACCCCATAGGGCTCCTCTCCCATAAATCTTTGCTCTGCCCTGATTGCCGTGTTCCTTTTTTTGTCCTCCTCCATTTGGACCAAGTAGATGGTTCATCTACCTGAAGATTCCATACCGCAGAAATACCGCTGGTGCCAGGAGAATGTCCCTCCGATAAGCCCTAGCTGAGAGCAGGGTATGGATTGTGCAGAGTAGCGCTGAAGAGCGGGGGATGTGTGCGCCGGGCAGATAACCCAGCTGAGAGCGGGTGGCCCTTATCTGCACAAGAACACAAGGTGATCCCTGGTGAGCGTATTGCAGTGGAGTGATTTATGGCAGCAAGTGTTTGTTGTGTTGTAGTCTGAGTTTTATCTCCTATTTGCCCTGTGTGCCTTCTTTGCTGACAGTTATGGCAGCCAGGCCGGTGCTACGGCCACTGTGCACGGCGCATGTGTGTCCACGGGACAAGAAAGAGGCCGGGTTCATGCATGCACGTGCAGGTTCCCGGCAGCACCGGGCGATGACGTCACGCTGCGTTGTAAATGGCCGGCTAGCCCCACACAGCCTCGGGAATGCATGCGGGCATTGCACAGCTTCCCTGGGCTGCGTGGGTGACCTCCTCAGGTAAGGTGGGCGGCGGGGGAGAGGGGGGGGGATCTGGATCTGAAGTCTGGCCACTCCAGGCTCTGGATGCTCTGTACCCTGGCATTTTATTCTTCGTCTCTCTCTGCAGATTCTCATTGCAGATGGATGCCTCTCTACCCCCTGGTGGCCAGCCCTCGCTCGACAGGTACCACTCAGGTTCCTTGGGATGGGAGATGGCTGGGGGAAAGGGTTAGGCATTGACAGGGGATGGTGAGACTACGGCTGTAAGCCTAAAGCTTCTTCTCTCTTTCTTCCCTCAGCCCTCATAGGTCTGACTTACGCCGAAGCTCGCAGAAAAGGAGCGGCTCATCTAAATCTCACCATCAGCATTATCATCAGTCGTCTTCTAGATCTGATCTTCACGGATCCCGCTCAGGGTCAGGGCACCACAGTAGGGATACACACCGCCCCCCTCCTCCACGCTCCCAGGAGAAACTATGCTGGGGGTGCAAGAGGGTGGTGTCTGCGGACAGGTTCCTGTGTGACCACTGCTACCAAAAATCGGTGGTCGAAAGGAAGAACCCAGATCAGCACCTGGAGGCTTTGATCAAACGGGTTGTTAATAATTCCCTGCAGGAAAGGAAAGCCCGTCAACCTCACGTGCCCCCTGCAGATCCTCCAAGGTCCCTAGTGAGTGAGAGCCAGTGGGATGATCAATTGGAACCCATTCCAGCCTGATTGGTAGCCTCTGGCTCAATCGAACAGTGAGTCACAGATAAAAGCGCCAGAAATAGGGTTTTTTTTTTAGTTCTTTCTCTGCTGAAGGCAGTAAAAGAGGCGATGGAGTTAGAAGAGCCGGCCGTATCGCCTCCAAAACAAAAAAAAAAAATGTTTAAACAGCTCAGTAGGGAGCACTCTCATTTCCCCTTTCTAGCGGAGCTAGGGGGAATTATCTCGGATGAATTGAGCAAAGTGGAAAGAAGGGGCTCATTAGCAACCAAAGTCCAAAAGCTGTACCCTTTCAAAGAAGAAGAGGTGAAACAGAGGCAGCTCCACTAGTGGATGCGGCCCTGATGAGGTTTGCAAGGTACGTGACACTCCCATTAGAGGATACGGTCTCCTTCAAGTACCCCCTGGAGAGGAGAATCGACACAGACCTCAGATGAATATATCTGACAGCCGGAATGGCCTGTAAACCGGCCTTGGCCCTAGCGACACTCTCCAAAGCTATGGAGGTTTGGTCCGATAGTGTTGATGAAACCTAGGCAGGGTTTTCCACTGAAGCAACCAGAAGTTTGCCTATATAAGAACTAAGGATGGCATCAGCCTTCATGGGGGAGGTGTCCCTTGACATCATCCGTCTCGTGGCCTGGGTGATGTTGGCATCAGTCACGGCTAAGCGGGTCCTCTGGCTCCAGCCTGGTGCCAGATTCCTTTTGAGGGAACCTCCCTCTTTGGGAACAAGCTCAATGAGGCTGTAACCCGGGCCACGGGAGGAAAGTCTGGGTTTCTTCCCCAGGATTGGTGCCAGACAAGTCAAAGTCATCCTTTGGCAAAGAAACAAGGATTCGATTGGGTCAAGGAAGCGTGCAGTTATAAACCAGGAGGTCAACAAACCAGAAAGCCTTGAAAGGAGGTTCCACAGGTGGACAAGGGCCATCTAAATCTTTTTGAGATTGGGCCCACTCAGGCAGGCATGGTGGGTGTTCATTTGCATCACTTTCAGCATGTCTGGGCGGCCTCAATCCAGGACTTTTGGACAGTCAAGACAGTGTCCACAGGCCACGCTTGGGTGTTCAGCATAAGTCCTAAGCTAAGATTCGTTCCACGACCATTCGGTCCTCAAGAGAAAAGAGGGAGATCCTGTCTGCATATGTGGAATCTCTACTAGAACAGGAAGCGGTCAAACCCATCCCAGTCAATGAGAGGGGCCAGGGTGTATTCCCCGTTGTTCTTAGTACAGAAGAATGACTCATGAAGACCCATGATTGATTTAACCCATCTCAATTTATCCAAATGGGAAAGTTCAAAATGGAGTCTCTGCACTCTATCCAGCAAGCAGTGCAACCAGGAGACTGGTTGATCTCCATCGACCTCAAGGATGCCTACTTCCATGTCCCCTTAGCAGCAGAATTCCAGTGCTATCTGCGTTTTTCCATAGGCCAATTACACTGTCAATTTACTTGCCTCCCCTTTGGCCTGACATAGTCTCCTAGAGTCTTCTCCAAGGTACTGCTAGCTCAACTCCTAGTTGAGAGTCATAGGAGTCCATCTTTATCACTATCTGGATGACCTCCTTCTGCTAGCCCAAGACAAAGGGCAGCTGCTGGATCACCGGGACTTAGTCATCGTCACCTTGCAAGAATTCGGGTGGCTGCTGACCTTAGACAAAAGTCACCTGCAGCCGTCCCAATCTGTAGTATTCCTCTGAGCGCTCTTCAATATGAAGACTGGCACCATCTCGCTTCCCAAAGAAAAAAATTGATGTAATCCAGGACCGAGTCCATCAAGCCCTCTCGTCACCTGGGCTCTCGGCTCTCGGGTGTCTGAGGGTAATTGGGACAATGACAGCATCCATTCCCATGGTGAAGTGGGCCCAGTGGAGGATGCATCCGTTTCAGAGATCACCAGGGTGCCTGCCCAGGGACCATCAGGGAGCCCACTAGGATCACCAGGGAGAGCCCACCCAGGGAGAAGGCCAGGGAGCCAATCCTGACAACCAGGGAGCCGATCCTAGACCACCAGGTAAAAAGTTTTTGGAGCTCTACTGCCTTTTCCAGGGTATGAAGTGCAGTGCCCGGTACAGTGGGAGGAGCATTACATTAAGGAAACCCAAGGGGGGTAAAGGTTCTCTATGTAAGATTTAATAAGGAGGTGTAAAGTCAGTGTGGTTTGGCAACATATAACGCATAATATCTCGGAAACCAAAGCGGCACAAAGGTTTGTTTTTGCGGTGCAAATGCAGCACAAACAAATGGAGTGTTTGTTTTTAAAATTCAACAACATGGGGTGCAAAGTGGGCAGGGTTTCGGCAACTATAACGCACAATATCTCAGAAACCAAAGCGGCGCAAACTTTTATTTTTGCAGCGCAAACCAGCGCATATGCGGCGCAAATGAATGGCGTGTTTGTTTTTAAAATTCAGCAGCATTGGTGCAAA
The DNA here is from genome assembly GCA_018402905.1 of Glandirana rugosa. Taxonomy (NCBI): domain Eukaryota; kingdom Metazoa; phylum Chordata; class Amphibia; order Anura; family Ranidae; genus Glandirana; species Glandirana rugosa. The sequence continues at coordinate 1,154,516 of BLSH010483974.1, read as the reverse complement.
GTGGGTGGGGTTATGACAACTATAACGCACAATATCTCGGAAACCAAAGCGGTGCAAAAATGTATTTTTTATTCAGGTTTTACAAACATGGGGTGCCAACTTCACACAGCTGACACAAATGGTTTCTCCACAACACCAGTCTTCGTTGTAATTTGGACAGCCGTGTCTGCGTGAATGGAGGGAGGAAAGAACAAAAACATTCTTTGTATCCCTCCACTTCACCACAAGCAAATTACTACTTCTCAAGCAGGCTCTCTCCCCCCGACTAAGTTGGGTTTCTACCAGCCATTGGGCGATTGGACTAAAAAGTGGTACGCTTGTGTAGTAATTGTACCCCTTTCCGGATAAAGGTGGCACCAAGCTCCACACAATTTTAACTGCGCTCCCTATGTAGTCTGGGCATCCTTCCGGCTCCATGTGACTATCTTTGTCCTCATAACCTACATGTATATCCTGTGGCCCTGTCACAGAGCTTATACATCTTGATCCCGTATCTGGCACGCTTGCTGGGGATGTACTGTTTGAAAGCAAGTCGTCCACGCACACAATTTGGTTGGGGATAAAAGTGCTGTGGATTGCTGATTGAAGTGGTTTATGAGGGGCCAAATTTTTTGGAACCGATCATATTTATGGTCCCCACCGTGGACGACAGAGTTCATTGTCGCTGAAATGAATGAACGGCAGGATCTGCTCGTATCGTGTCCTGGCCATGCAAGCAGAGAAGACATACATATGATGAATTGAGTCAGTGGACCAATATAACCGCAATTCAGGTTTTTTATGTATGCCCATGTTGATGGTAAGGCCCAGAAAGGTCTTAAATGGTGTTTACGCTGACCCTAACGTACGCTAAAACCTAACTGAGGTCACCGTCAGGCAATTGGGGGTTAAAACCTAAAAAAGGTATATATATTATATATACGGCGGGTAATCTGATGGGGGAAAAAACTATCAATCTAGCTAGCGTCACCCGTGACACTTATACAGTGATCACAGGTGACGGGGCAATCAAGGTGTTAAAAACTTTATTTAGGGGGGTAAGGGGGGGTATTTACACCTAACTAGGCCTACTACTACCTACCCTAACACTGATTAGTGTCACAAGTACAGCGATCAGTGAATGATCTGATCGCTGCACTCAGTGACACAGTGACAGGAGGTGACAGGAGTGAAGGGGTTAACTGGGGGGGCGATCAGGGGGTGATCAAAGGGTTAAAAGTGTGCCTATGTTTACTGGTGTTAGTGTAGTATTGGTGCAACTCATGTTTTGATGTCTCCCTCTCCTCTCTGCAACGGAAAAGAATGCAGAGAGGGAGAGTGACTCACTTCCCCTGTCTGTGTATACATTTCACAGACAGGGGAGACATCCCATTCGCTAGGACCGATCAACAGGAATAGACCAAAAATCATTGGTCTATTCCTGTAGAGTGAACGGTCCTCCAGCCCCCTAGCCATACCCGCGATCGCCGTTTATAGATGGCGATTCGTGGGACAAAGCCACACTGCAGCAGTAAATATATGCTATGCGGTCGGGAACCGGTTAAATATCGTGCTTGGGGGGGTCCCCTTAGTATAGGTTTCTGATGTTTGGAACAGTGCCACCGCAAAATTACATTTGTAAAGGAAAAATTGTCATTTAAAATCGCTTGCGGCTGTAATGTATATATAGATAAAGATCATTGAAAAAGCATAGCATTGGGGGTCCCCTCCCAGTCCATACCAGGACCTTCGGGTCTGGTGTGGATTTTAAGGGGAACCCCGGCAAAATGTTTTACAATAATTTGCGTAGGGGTCCCCCCCAAAGTCCGCACCAGGCCCTTCAGGTCTGGTATGGGTTTTAAGGGGAACCCCGTGCCAAATTTAAAAAAAATGGTGCAGGGGTCCCCCCAAAGTCTGTACCAGGCCCTTCAGGTCTGGTATGGATTTTAAGGGGAACCCCACGCTAAATTTTAAAAAAATGGCATTGGACCCCCCAAAATCCAAACCAGACCTTTATCCGAGCATGCAGCCCTGGCATAGCAGGAGGGGGTGGGGACGCCCCTAATTAAAAAAAATAATTTGGGGTCCCCCCAAAGTCTGTACCAGGCCCTTCAGGTCTGCTATGGATTTTTAAGGGGAACCCCACGCCAAATTTTAAAAAAATGACGTTGGGGTCCCCCCAAAATCCAAACCAGACCCTTATCAGAGCATGCAGCCCTGGCATGGCAGGTGGGGACGAGTGAGCGCACCCCCTCCAAACCTTAGCAGGCCACATGCCCTCAACATGGGGATGGTGCTTTGGGGTCTGGTTTGAATTTTGGGGGGACCCCAACGTGTGTGTCTATGGGAATGTTTGGCCATTGTACCAGAAGTGCATTTGTGAGGTCAGGCACTGATGTTGGATGAGAAGGCCTGGCTCGCAGTCTCTGCTCTAATTCAGCCAAGGTGTTCTATCTGGTTGAGGTCAGGACTCTGTGCAGGTCAGTTAAGTTCCTCCGCACCAACCTCCCTCATCCATGTCTTTATGGACTTTGCTTTGTGCACTGGTGTGCAGCCATGTTGGAACAGGAAGGGGCCATCCCCAAACTGTTCCCACAAAGTCGGGACCATGAAATTGCCCAAAATGTCTTGCTGATGCCTTAAGAGCTCCCTTCACTGGAACTAAGGAACCAAGCCCAACCCCTGAAAAACAGCCCCCATCATAATCCCCTCTCCACCAAATGATTTGGACCAATGCAAAAAGCAAGGTCCATAAAGATATGGATGAGCGAGTTGGGGGTGGAGGAACTTCACTGGCCTGCACAGAGTCCTGACCTCAACCAGATAGGACACCTTTTGGCTGAATTAGAGCAGAGACTGTGAGCCAGGCCTTCTCATCCAACATCAGCGCCTGACCTCACAAATGCATTTCTGGAAGAATGGCCAAACACTTCCATAGACACACTCCTATACCTTATGGACAGCCTTCCCAGAAGAGTTGAAGCTGTTATAGCTGTAAAGGGTGGGCCAAATCGATATTGAACCCTACGGACTAAGACTGGGATGCCATTAAAGTGCATGCACATGTAAAGGCAGGTGTCCCAATACTTTTGCCTAGCTAGTGTATATGCCAAGATTTGCAATGGTGGTAGAACCCTCCTACACATAAATATTACATTTAGATATAATTTAGGTAAGGTAGGTTTAGGTAGGTTTAACAACATAGAGAGGACAAACAACATCTCTACATGAAGTGACATGTTTGGGATTCGAAGGACATCTGCAATGGTAGGCAGAATTGTTACCTTTTAAACCAGGGGGCTACTGCATGTCAAGTCTTTCTACACACAAATACACAGATAACGGAAAATTGTATACTTACCTGACGGTAATTTTCCTTTCCTGATGCAAAGCACGACAGCATATACGTATGGCTGGCTCCGCCCCAACGCCCAGTTCCAGGATCCGGTTACACTATAAAGTCAAACACCTCCCACCAGGCCTCATTCTCGTTACTTATTATCACTGCGAAGCCTTTAGGGAGGGACCTATATGCTGTCGTGCTTTGCATCAGGAAAGGAAAATTACTGTCAGGTAAGTATACAATTTTCCGTTTACCTGACACAAGCACGACAGCATATACGTATGGGACTTAGCAATCACCAAAAAGACAAGGGTGGGAAATGCTGAAGTGTTTAAATTGAGGATTATCTTTATCCCACTGAATGCCTGATGTGACTTGTAGATAAAGCTGTTGGGACCACTTTAAAATGGTCCTACATGTGTTAGACGCAGGCTATGTCGCGGTTATCCTTTAACTCTGCAGGTACTCCCTTGAGTTCTGTCCATGGATGAACCATCTGCCTAGTAAGCAGTTTCTGTACTCAAATCGATGGATTTGTCCTAGGCCATCTATCCCTCTTAAACAACTTGCTCCATCCAGGACAAATGTCTTACTGGACAGCTACTGTCCCCCACTGTTGCTGTTAGACCTGAAGAGCCCCTTGTTTGATCCTTTATAGAAGGGTCACTTCTATGTATCAGTACGACCTCGAACCCCTTTCCAATCTTGAGGTAATTCGGACACATGCTTGGATAGGCTGGACGGATGATGTCTAATCCCTCTGAAAAGACGCTGACCCCCGTGTAGTACTGGTGAGGAGACACGTGCCCCTTCTGCCTGAAAATGGTAGCAACAAGCTCGATTACGCTTGACACTTGGATATCTGAGACCTCTCCTCTAGCCATACGGACTACTGCTTCTGAGTTACTGGCCACCCTGAGGAAATCTTTCCAGATGAAATGGAGAGTAAGACAACATGTCCCTCAATATTTGGAAGACCCAAGGGAAGGGTCTGCCCAGGTCTCGGATTGGTTACCAAGATATGCAAAAGTTACTGTATGCCAAAGAGTGAGGACATGTTTGAGCCTACTGACTGCTTAATTCCCCGTCTAGGGTTACTTGCATCTGATTTGATCATTCCACCGGGGGACAGAAGATTTCATCCTTCATTCTGCAAGGTCTTCTATGTTCTAGTATACCTGAAGTTTGGAGTATGTCTGTGTCCTGAACAGGGTTAACCCTAACAGTGAGGTCTCCAGATTTACTTCTTGATTTTCAGCATCTAGGAATACCTCATGTAAGTTTGGATGATACCGTTGACCACGCTGTGTGAGGTTTTAGACTTCAGGAAGGTGACTAAGAGGACCCTGACACTGCACTGTACCTGAGGATATCCTGGCCTGCAGGCCACTACTATCCTTCTCGCTACTGGATGAATGTGGACCCTGATAAGGAGCCTGGAGATCAAGATGGATGTACCCCTTTGCTGATCGGCAGTCCCCGTTGGATGTTGGTGGTTCTACTACTTCCCCTTCAGGGAAGCCATCGCAGTTGATTTCCTGATCGCCTTCTCTGTTGTAGAGAATGACTTAGACTGCCTTTTGGTTTCAACCTCCAACGACTTGTATCTTACGGTGTTTGACCGGAGGATTCCAGGAAATCAAACCCCAAAGGGAGATTCCTGACAACAGTTGACTCGTTTGCCTCCCCTCTTGACAATGAAGATAGGCTCTTGCTGTTCTGCTATTGTTTCGCGCATAGCTGAAGCTCCCCTTGTTGCGCTTTCTGAGCAACTTCCACTTACAGACCATTGCCATTCTGATCTTGTTCTTCCTTGGCATGGCTAACCAACAAGTAACTAGACTGGTATGCCAGGTAGCTGTACAGCTGAAAGACCTGACTGGCTTGGCCACCATCCAGGTCTCCCTCGTGGGGTCATTTGCTCCTGGTGCGGGAAGCAAGGCTTTCCATGTTATAGACCCTGCTAGTTCTATATCTTCCAGTGAGACTCCGAATCCTCTGGATTACTATACACTTCCTCTCTGGCCTCCTGAGACCAGGGGATGGCGAAAGTTAAGTGCACGTAAGGTGTGCGAATATTTCCACCATCTGCACACTGTTCATGTGATGCTTTTTCTTTTCTTTTTTTTTTTTAAATGTCTCTTGATATGCTGTACAGTATCTTGCAATAAGGATGCTGGATGCTGGGTTGATACGCGGTTGTTCCCTCTTTCCCTTCGACCGAGGGATGCCACAGCTTGGAACGAGCTATTAACGAGCAAGATATCCAACACGTTTGTCCTCCCAAAGGGTAAGACTACCGTCATCTTCTCCTGCTAATGACTCCTTCCAGTTTGCACATTGCCTGGCTAGTTTTTTTTTTTTTTGTCAGGCCTGAGGAGAGTGTTGAGGCAGCCAGCTGTGCCCAAACAAGAACGCCTGTAGCCCTTTGTTTTGCCACATGACCTCTACTGGACGTAAGGTCCTGAAACTGCCTTGAATATGTGGCGAGGCTAACCTCTATCTAATAACCTCGCAGTGACATTCTCATACAGCCCAGCGACGGTACTTGCAGCTCAAGTAGTCTATCTTGGTACTGTTCATCAGTTCGGTAGTCCACTCTACCGTCCAACCGTACTCTGGGTCGTCTCCCCCTCTATGTGTGAAGCCGTCTAGGTACAAGGACGTTCATGGCAGCGACCCGACATACTCTTACAGTGACGCTCCAATAATCTATCTCCAATCGGAGCGGTGTATAAGTTCCGTCAAAGTCCTGGAATGCAGGTCATCTCCAGTACACCGTTTTGTTTCCCGATGTCCGCAAGAACAAACCCGTGTCGACCGACGGAGTTGTGAGAGGAGTCCGGACTGTTTTTTTTTTTTTTGATCGGTCCGTTACACGTTTGACCTTCCTCAGTAATCGTCCTCTTCTACTGCCATCAGAATGGGAAACCCTCCTGTTT
>BLSH010483974.1:1098831-1145970 GCA_018402905.1 Glandirana rugosa | reverse complement strand
AAAGAACATGGGGAGGGGGAGGCCTCCCCCATATAGGAAGATTTACTCCCTGTACAGTGGGGAGCGTCGCTAACAGGAGAGTTTGAACCTGCGCGGTTGGCCAGATGAATCTGGCAAGGTGAGGGAAAAAGAAAAATTTCTGCCTTTCAGCATCAGTGTAACCAGCTGAGCAGTGAGGAAAAAAAGGAGAATGAGGCCTGGTGGGAGGTGTTTGACTTTATAGTGTAACCGAATCCTGGAACTGGGCGTGGGGGCGGAGCCAGCCCATACGTATACGCTGTCGTGCTTGTGTCAGGAAACTGCATTTCTAGGAATATATAGGAATTACATTATTAAGAAATTATTCTTGATTTATTCTGTGATTTTTGGTGGTTCTTGCTGCATGAGAATAGAATAGTAATGTTATCCTCTAATTTTTAGTAATGACATTTCTGATGTTGGTACACATATCACATTTTTTGGGCTCAAATTAGGATCATTTGGAAATTTCCATAAGCAATGGTATTGTTTGTGGTTTGTAAAGACACCTGTATGAGTTTGTGGAAATATTTTTGGTGTCCGTTTATAAAGCAGTGTAAAAAATCCACTGCACAGTTCTCCAGCATTCAGAGAGGAGATTGTTCTCCTCTGTGTGCCCGTTTATTAAGCGGTGTAGATCATTTCACAGTTTGTGAAGTGAAGTGATCTACAAAAGCATCAAACAGTGGAGAACGCCGAAATCTCGCGAGACCTAACAAGATTACGGCACCAGTAATTCACAGAAACAGAGATGATAAATTATCACTGCTAAGTAATGGACATTCTCGAAGGAGCCCGTCCAAATAGTTAATAAAATTATTAGCCCCCTACACTATATATGTATATATAAGCACATACGCACATTATATATACATACATATATATATATATATATATATATATATATATATATATACATTATATATACACACACATCATATACATGTATATACATATATACACATATACAGGGCAGGGGGACATGGCTACTGTGTTGGGGGGTCCGAACGAGGCAGGAGGAAGTCTATAATCTTCCTCCTTCCCTGGGATTCCCTCTTCACCCCCCAATTCACCACCTCTGAGCTGGTGAATCCCAGATCACCAGTGAAGTGCGGAGATCGCAGCTTCATAAACTGGCCGTTTCTGTGTCAGTGAATGACAGCTTCTCCGTGTGTGGAGATAATCGATGGAGAATGTGTTCTCTCCCGATTATCTCTGCTTTATAAACCAAAAATAAACTGTGATCAGCCGTGATCCTTGGGCTATTTCACGGCAGCACTATTGTAAATGACCCCCTATGTGTCCTTAGAACACCTGGCGGTGTTCCGTGCATGTTGGGCCTCTGTATATAGCCAGGATGTGTAAAAGTCTCACACATGTGATATCGTCATACTCAGGAGCAGTAGCAGAAGGTATTTTGGGGTGTGATTTTTGCTACGTACATGCTATGTGTTAGAAATCTTATAAATGGACAACTTTGTGTAAAAAAAAATGCGTTTTCATTTTTTCTGCACATTTTCCAAAAACTTCTGGAAAAAAATGACATGTTCAAAAGACTCATGATGCATCATAAATTATGCGTTGAGGTGTTAGCTTTCCAAAATGGGGGTCATTATGTGGGCGTTTCTATTGTCCTGGTGCTCCAGGGCCTTCAGAAGTGTAATAGGTAGTTGAGAAATGAGATGTGTAATTTATGCTCCTAGAACAGTTGATAGTGCTCCCTGCATGTTGGGCCTCTCTATGTGGCCAGGCTGTAAAATGTCCCACACATGTGGTATCCAAATACTCAGGAGGAGTATTAGAATGTGTTTTGGGGTGTAATTTGTGGTATGCATTTACAGAGTGAGAGAAATAACCTGTTACAATGACAATTTTGTGGAAAAATTATTTATATTGCAAAGAATTGTGGGAGAAAATGACAACTTCATAAAACTCACCATGCCTATTACTAGATACCTTGAAATGTCAACTCTGCAAAAAGGGGTCATTTGGGGGGCATTTGTACTTTGCTGGCTCGTTAGTGTCTCAAGAAATGAGATAGGCCTTATATCAGGTATATATTATTCTATATCAGGTATGATCAATTTACAGTGATTTGCACCATAGGTTGTAGACTTCAACACAGACCAAATAATATCCACTAATTTGGGTTATTTTTACCAAAGACATGTAATAGAATAAACTGTGGCCAAAATTTATGAAGAAAAATTACTAATTTTCAAAATTTTATAACAAAAACAAAGAAAAATGTGGGGTTTTTTTCAAAATTTTCGGTCTTTTTTCATTTATAGCGCAAAAAAATAAAAACCACAGTGGTGATTAAATTCCCCCAAAAGAAAGCTCTATTTGTGTGAAAAAAAGGACAAAACAATCATATGGGTACAGTGTTGCATGACTGAGTAATTGTCATTTAAAATGTGAGAGCACTGAAAGCTGAAAATTGATCTGGGCAGGAGGGGGGTTTATGTGCCCAGTAAGCAAGTGGTTAATACACCTGACCTTGTTGTGACTGAGCTGGTGGGATTTTACTCTGATTTGTACCAGTCTTGTATACACTACACTGACAATGGGGGTCATTTACTATAGCGCTGCCGCAAAATAGCGGCAAAATTACCACAATTCGCTGTAAAATGACTGCGATTCGTGGCAAATTACCGCAATTCGCAGTAAATAGAGCTAAAATGGTATTCACAATAGCACTGGCGATAAGTTGCTCCCAAACTCAAATTCACTATTGCTCCCAGGTCACAGATAATGCCCAAATCCTTACTCTAGTCAGGGTCTGGAGTAGTGCAAATAGAAATAATGTTTAGAGCATGATCTGATCCCCTAAATTGTACTGAAATATGTGGTATATTGTTTAAAGATAATCTGCTCTTAAACTGTGTTAAAAAGTGATTTCTACACTGAAATATCTTAAAAAGTCTGAGAAGAGATGAATTCCCTGTCTCTTTACATTTAGGTGCAGAGCACAGCTGAGCACAGCTGAGCACAACTGAGCATGCTTAGACATAAAACAACTCAGTTTTTAACTCTCATGGAGTAATTCCATGAGTAAATAGTAAATACCAAAATGAGAGCTGTTTTACACTTTTTTTTTAGGAGGGAATATGAGAGTTATGTAGCCCAATGCAATTTTCAGCCATTCATTCTAATGGTGTTCCTTTCTCAAATAAATCCTTTTCCTGTTGAGAAGAAATGTATCTTTCTGTCAAAGAAATTGTCCTAGCAACAATGTTGCAACGTCATGATCTATTTTGTTTTTAAGAATGCTAGAATGTTTAATTTCTTCATGTTTTGGTAAAATATTTTTTTCTCTAACTTTTACTAGCTGAAGTCCATCTCACAAAAATATTTCCCCAAACTCACACGGGTGTCTTTACAAATCACTAACAATTCCATTGCTTCTGCAAATGTAAAATGAGTCACAATTTTATATTTTTTATTATTTACAAATGATCCTAATTTGAGCTAAAAAAAATGTGATATGTGTACCAACATCAGAAATAAAAATGTAATTTCCAAAAATAGGAGGGTAACATCACTATTCTACACTGACAGCACCAAGAACCACCAAATATCACGGAATAAATAAAAAGAATGACTCCTGACTAATGCAATTCCATCACATATATATCCAAAGAAATGCAGTATATGTGTGTAGGGAGGATCTATCTGTACCAGCACTGTGGCTCACAAGGTAACACTGCTGCCTAACAGAACTTATTTCCTGAGTTTGTAATCCCAATCACGCCACATCATGTAGAGACGTTGTTTGTTCTCCGTATATTGGTAAACATAACCCGTTCCCCAGAGCCTTACATCAATTATGTTTAAATTTAGTATTTATGTGTAGGGGGGTTCCACCACCATTGCAAATCTTGCCAGATAGCCAAAAGTATTGAAATGCCTGGCTTTACATCAGCTTTAATGATATCCCTTTCTTAGTCTGTAGAGTTCAATATTGATTTGGCCCATCCTTTGCAGCCATAACAGCTTCAACTCTTCTGGGAAGGCTGTCCATAAGGTTTAGGAGTGTTTCTATGGGAATGTTTGGCCATTCTTCCAGAAGTGCATTTGTGAGGTCAAGCACTGATGTTGGATAACAAGGCCTGGCTCGCAGTCTTCGCTCTAATTCAGCCAAAAGGTGTTCTATCTGGTTGAGGTCAGGACTCTGTGCAGGCCAGTCAAGTTCCTCCACCCCAATCTCCCTCATCCATGTCTTTATGGGCCTTGCTTTGTGCACTAGTCCAAATAATTTGGTGGAGGGGGGATTATGATGCGGCGTTGTTTTTCAGGGGTTGGGCTTGGCTCCTTAGTTCCAGTGAAGGGAACTCTTTAGGCATCAGCAAGACATTTTGGGCAATTTCATGCTCCCAACTTTGTGGAAACAGTTTGGGGATGGCCCCTTCCTGTTCCAACATGACTGTGCACCAGTGCACAAAGCAATGATGTCATTAGCTTTCTATTGACACTCCCAGCAGTTTGCATATGGCAGTCTGAACTGCCTGTAAGTCGAGTGCGATGCGGGAACCTACAGTGGATTCAGAGGGTTCTCGCACAGCACCTGACTCGCAGGTAGTTCACATACCCATAAATCAGTTTGCATATTGCACTGTAAACTCCGACAGGAATCGGATCGCATGGTTGTGAACACCCATGCAATCCTTTTCGGAGGCAGAACCAAAAAAGGGTCCTGTACGAGTTTGGTCCAACTGATGTGATTTCAGCCATACTCTCTGCATGGCTGAAATCTCATTGCACAGAGATCGCATGTGATTTTCACTGCAGTGTGGTGAGAATCACATGCGATCTCGGACAACTCTGCAGTGTGAACCGGCCCTCAGCCCCGGCTCACAGTGGCACGATATCGAATGTGATTCGCAACGCACTGCAAATCACATGTGATGTCTGTGTGATGCAATTTGAGCCATACAGCTAGTATGGCTCAAATTGCATCAAAGTCGGACTAAACTCGCACAGGACCTTTTTTGCATCGGGACCAGAAGCTGATTACATGGGTGTTCACACTTATGCGATCCGATTCATGTCCGAACTTGCAGTTCGCACTGCGATATCCGAGCTGAAATGGAGGTGTCATTAACTTTGCATTGACATTCCCCTCAGTTTGCATATAGCAGTGTGAACTGCCATGCAAGCTAGGTGCGATGCGGAGATTCACAGGGTTTCCGCATCGCACTAGTGTGAACCAGCACTGATAAGTCATCCTCCCATTTATATTTGCATAGTCCTTACAGATATACATTAGCAGAAAAAAATGCAGGAAGTGTAACATTCCTGAAAACAGGAAGTGCTGTGTGCACATGGGCTGGAAGCAATTGTGTGGTGACGCCAAATAAACAAATCAATGAACCCCACCCACACCAAATATAGCTACCACATCCCCCCTACATTGATCAAAAATATAATTTCAGCTTGCTTGCGACTATAATGTATTGGCCCCCCAATCCATACCAAGCCCTTTGGCTCAGGAATGGATTTTAAGGGGAACCCCATGCCAAATTTTAAAAAAATGGCGTTAGGGTCACCCCAAAATCCAACCCAGACCCCAAAGCACGTTCCTCGTGTTTAGGGCATGTGGCCTGGTAAGGTTCAGAGAGGGGGCGCTCACTCGTCCCCACCCCCTCCTGCTATGCCAGGGCTGCATGCTTGGCTAAAGGTCTGGTTTGGATTTTGGGGGGTCCAATGCCATTTTTTAAAAATTTGGCGTGGGGTTCCCCTTAAAATCCATACCAGACCTGAAGGGCCTGGTACAGACTTTGGGGGGACCCCTGCACCATTTTTTTTAATTTGGCACGGGGTTCCCCTTAAAATCCATACCAGACTTGATGGGCCTGGTACGGACTTTGGGGGGGACATCTACGCAAATTTTAATTTTTTTTTCTGGGGTTCCCCTTAAAATCCACACCAGATCCGAAGGGCCTGGTTTGGACTGGGGGGATCCCCAACGCAATGCTTTTTCAATGATCTTTATTTATATTGCCAGGAACCGGCAATACATTACAGCTGCGAGCGATTTTAACCACTTCAGCCCCGGAAGGAGTTCCCACTTTAGGACCAGAGCCCTTTTTGCGATTCGGCGCTGCGTCGCTTTAACTGTCAATTGCGCAGTCGTGCAACGTTGTACCCAAACTAAATTTGCGTCCTTTTTTTCCCCACAAATAGAGCTTTCTTTTGGTGGTATTTGATCATCGCTGTGTCATTTCTGATCGCCGCTATAAACAAAAGAAGAGCGACAATTTTGCAAAAAAACCCAAATTTCTTACTTTTTGCTAAAATACAAATCCAAAAAAAAAAATACTAAAAAACTTTTTTTCACCGTTTTTGGCCGATTTATATTCTTCCTCATATTTGCGATAAAAAAAAATCGCAATCGGCGTTTATTGATTGGTTTGCGCAAATGTGGCCCCGTTTGCGGATGATGAGAATTCATTTTTGGGGTTTTTATTTTTTTTTTATTTTTTATTAGTAATGGCGGCGATCTACGATTTTTAGCGGTACTGCGATATTGGGGCGGGCATGTCGGACCATTTTGACACTTTTTTGGGACCATTGGCATTTATACAGCGATCAGTGCTATAAAAATGCACTGATTACTGTGTAAATGCCATTGGCAGTGAAGGGGTTAACCTGCAGGGGGCGCTCTAAGGGTTAACTATGTTCCCTGGGCGTGTTCTAACTGTGGGGGGGACTGCCCTAGCAGGGGAAGGGAAGCGATCACAGCCCTTCCCCCTCTCACAGAACGGAGGTCCGTGTTTACTTACACGGACCTCTGTTCCTTCACTCCGGGGGGGGGCATCGCGGGTAGCCGGCGGCAATCGAAGCCACCGCACCCGCTCCCTGGCCCTCCCCGAACACAGTGAGCGTGCGGGCGCACCTCCGGCGGCGCAAGCGCGCTCACAGTGCGCGATCTCGCAGCCGCCGTCAGATGACGACGATTTGCGGTATCGAACCACTCTGTCGCCGTCAACCTGCGGTCGGCAAGTGGTTAAATTACAATTTTTCCTTTACAAATGTCATTTTGCAGGGGCACTTTTCTAAACATCACAGAGACCCATACTAAGGGGACCCCCCAAGCACGATATTTAAAGGAATATTTCATTTTTTTTTCACTTTAAGCATTATTAAAACCACTGCTCCTGAGAAAACAATCAATCCAAAAACTTTTTTTCTATTGATATATGTTCCCTAGAGCAGGACCCAGTTCCCCATACACTTTTTAGGGCAATGAACTTGCATTGAAGCTTTAAATGGAGGCATTTGAAAGTTGCAGGTTAGAATCCAATTGACAGCCAGTGTGCGGCATATGTGATCTGAGAGTCATGTTCCCAGGCAAATAGAGCTCTGTTCTGTTTGCATTTCCTCCCAGTTTGTGAGAATTTAAGTCTTATTTGCTTTTAATTGGGAGGTATTTTCAGGCACTGCTGGAGTAGATCTTGGAGCTTTAAGAAATTTCTCCTAGAGGGTGGTAAAATTAGAGATAGGGGGTGGTAACATTAGAGATAGGGGGTGGAAATATTGGAGAAAGGGGGTGGGAATATTAGAGATAAGGGGTGGTAATATTAGGGATGGGGGTGGTAAAATTAGAGATGGGGTGGTAATATTAGGGATGGGGGGGTGGTAAAAATAGAGATAGGGGGTGGTAATATTAGGGATGGGGGGTGGTAAAATTAGAGATAAGGGGTGGTAATATTAGGGATGGGGGGTGGTAAAATTAGAGCTAGGGGGTGGTAATGTTTTTATGGCAATGAACTTGCATACAAGTGTTAAATGGAGGAATTTGGAAGTTACAGGTTCAAACCCAGTTGATGGCCACTGTTCCACATATATATAAAGGGGGAGAAGTGAGACTTTGAATGAGACACCCGAAGGGATACCAGGTGCCTCCATTTCTGTGGGGTTACAATAAAAAAAGGGGCAAGACTTTAAATGAGGCACAGGAACAAAGCCAAATATGTAGTAAAATCCTTTAATGGACAATATTATACAACTAATAAACAAATATACATCACATGGCATGTATAGTACTGCTACCAAATGGAAAATAAGCTGATATAATAGCCATAAGATAGATCAAGTCAGAACATGAATAATAGGTATCATATAGAGCCAAAATTGCCCCATGTGGAACAATGAAAACAACACAATTGCTGACAGTGTTGAAACAGTTGCATGTAAGAGTGAATCGTGCAAAGCTCTACGTGTTTCTGTGAACTTAGTCACCTCGTCAGGAGCTGCTGCATACTTGGCATATCTGCAGAAAAAATATGTATGGTTTGTAAATAAAAAACAAAAAAGAGGCAATTGAAAGAGCAGGCCCACACACTCCCCATCTGGACATGGACGTCCATGCTGCCATCAATGGTCGATGGTGTACCACAAAGAATCTTAGAGTCAAGAGATAAGCAAGATGTGGGAAGGAAATAACGAAATTACCTAAGGAGGAAGGTGCACAAAGGAATCTATTGCAGGTGAGGGAAAGGTAACGACCCAAGCTACAGCCAACTATCAGCAGGATCGAACACAGCCCATGGGGGGTTGTTATATGAACAGTGCATGCCTTGTGGTCCACCCACCAGCGTCACGCTGACGTGGCACAAAGAGAAATGGAGCACTTCCACCAGAGCGGAAAAATGCCGCCCCCACACTGGCATATGGAGGCTCCGTACTAGTCAACCAAGGATGAAAAACACACAGACGCTGTGATGTCAGAGGCGCCACTCGTCGGCAGGAGGCGTGGTGCCGATGCGTAATAGGCTGCCCACCACCGCGCGTCCATGACAACGAGGGGGCCCAGATCGTATTGCAGCTCCCAGGACGAACAGGAGAGGACAGCCCCCATAGAAGGAAACCGCATGGTGCATACAAAGCTGGTAAACATTAAAGTCTAGGTATGATGAACAAGTATGAGTGTATTTCAAATGTTAGCTAGAATACCATATGACAATGAGAATGGTGGTGAAATGTACCACCATTAGCAGCCAGTTTGTGTGCCTCCATCCCTAATTCTTTGAATAAAGGGGGAGAAGTGAGACTTTGAATGAGACACCTGAAGGGATACCAGGCGCCTCCACCTCTGTGGGGTTACAATAAAAAGAGGGGCGGGACTTTAAATGAGGCACATGAACAAAGCCAAATATGTAGTAAAATCCTTTAATGGACAATATTATACAACTAATAAAAGAGTATACATCACATGGCATGTATAGTAATGCTACCAAGTGGAAAATAAGCTGATATAATAGCCATAGGATAGATCAAGTCAGAACATGAACAATAGGTATCATATAGAGCCATAATTGCCCCATGTGGAACAATGAAAGCAACACAATTGCTGACAGTGTTGAAACATATAGTAGTTGCATGTAAGTGTGCATCTTGTAAAGCTCTACGCGTTTCGCTGAACTTAGTCACCTCGTCAGGAACTGATGCATACTTGGCACATCTGCAGAAAAAAATATGTATCAAAAATCTGTTTGGTTTGTAAATAACAAAGAAAAAGGAGGTAATTGAAGTGCGGGGGAGGGAATAGCCTCGTCCCTCTACTTACATAAGCTCAAAAAAGCAACCTGCGCTGCTGGAGGCCATCCATTCCCGTCTATTCCGGGAGCTGAGGCGGTAGGACCCCCGGAAAGAGCAGGCCCACACACTCCCCATCTAGACATGAACGTCCATGCTGCCTTCACTGGTGGGTGCATGCCAAAATCTCCAAGTGTCTATGAAGTAAAGTAGTATAATGCATGGCTATAGTATAAGTCAAATAGCCATAGTTAGTGCACATAACATGGGGTGACAGGACACATAGGAATCATGGAGGGAAATAGTGGAGTCACCAAAACTCAGAGGGGATAGAGGAAAAATCTAAGTGAGAGGGGTGTGAAAAAAGTGTGAAAAAGGGGGCTGCAAAAGCAGACCCCACACAGTAAAAAGTAGATGGTGTACTACAAAGAAACTTAGAGTCAAGAGATAAGCAAGGTGTGGGAAGGAAATAGCCAAATTACCTAAGTAGGAAGGTGCACAAAGGAATCTATTGCAGGTGAGTGTATGGTAATGACAAAAGCCACAGCCAACTAACAGCAGGATCGAACACAGCCATGGGGGTCGTTATATGGACAGTGAATGCCTCGGTGTCCACCCTCCAGTGTCACGCTGGCATGGCTCAAAGAGAAATGGAGCACTTCCACCAGAGCAGCAAAACGCCGCCCACACTGGCATACGGAGGCTCCGTATGAGTCCGCCAAGAATGAAAAACGTGCCGATGCTGTGACGTCAGAGGCGCCACCCATCGGCATGATGTGTGGCGCCAATGCGGGATAGGCCACCCGCCACCATGCGTCCATGACAACAAGGGGGAGGGGAGGGGCCCAGATCGCATTGCAGCTCCCAGGACAGACAGGAAAGGACAGCCCCCAAAGAGGAAAACCACATGGTGCATACAAAGCTGGTAAAGACTAATGTGTAGGTATGATGAGCAAGTATGAGTGTAGTTCAAATGTTAGCTAGAATACCATATGACAATGGTGGTGAGTTGTACCACAATTAGTGGCCAGTTCGTGTGCCTCCATCCCTAATTCTTTGAATAAAGGGGGGAGAAGTAAGACTTTGAATGAGACACCCGAAGGGATACCAGATGCCTCCATTTCTGTGGGGCATAAACTAAGTTCAACGAAACGCATAGAGCTTTACAAGATGCACACTTACATGCAACTACTATATGTTTCAACACTGTCAGCAATTGTGTTGTTTTCATTGTTCCACATGGGGCAATTTTGGCTCTATATGATACCTATTGTTCATGTTCTGACTTGATCTATTCTATGACTATTATATCAGCTTATTTTCCACTTAGTAGCAGTACTATACATGCCATTTGATGTATACTCTTTTATTATTTGTACAATATTTTCCATTAAAGGATTTTACTGCATATTTGGCTTTGGTTATGTGCCTCATTTAAAGTCCCGCCCCTCTTTTTATTGTAACTGTTCCACATATGTGATCTGAAAGGCATCTTCCCAGGCAAATAGAGCTCTGTTCTGTGTACATTTCCCCACAGTTTGTGAGAGTTTAAGTCTTAATTGCCTTTAATTGGGAGGTATTTTAAGGCACTGCTGGAGTAGATTTGGGAGTTATAGTAAATCAGACCCAATGATTTGAATATGTATCTTTCGATTCTTGAGCTGCCTAGTCTTACTGTGACACAACGGGCACAATTGGACGCTCCTCTTGATTTAGAGGAGATATAAGAGGCAGTGTTTTTGTTCCCAGCTTATAAAGCACCGGGGAAGATGGTATCCCCATTGAGGTTTATAAAAAATATTCAGCAATTATCCTGCCTCATCTCTTGCAAACATTTAACACTGCATTGAAAATGATTTACCTTTCTGTATCTATGTCCAAGGCATTTGTTGTTGTTCTACTTAAGCCGGTCAAGTCTCCCATGGATCCTGATTCATACTGACCCATTTCCCTACTCCAAACAGATATAAAGATACTTGCGAAACTTTTGGCTTTATGCCTGAATAAGGCCATACTCAGCATCATACATCATGACCAGACTGGCTTCATACCTGGCAAGTCAATGGGCATTAACCTTCCCCGGGTGTTTCCTAATATGCAAAGCACTTCTGAGAATAATGGGGCTTGGGCCCTACTGTCACTGGATGCCAATAAAGTGTTCAACAGCACTCAACAGCATCAAATGGTGTTATTTGTGGGTAGTACTGGAGCACTTCAGATTTGGAGAGAGATTCATCTCCTGGGTGCGGCTTTTTCTATCACACCCTGTAGGTCGCCATCCAGTTGGGCAGTGCAGTATCCCCCTTCTTTTGTCTGGACAGGGACACATGACATTGATGCCCGCTTTCGACCCTGTTGTTTGCCCTAGCTATTGAACCGCTGGCAGTTCGGATTTGGCAAGCTGCATGAAAAACTTATGCCATATGTAGACCACATGCTGGTGCTGCTGGGGGACACAGATGCCTTGTTGAGAACAGCTATGGCAGTGATCACGGACTTATATTCTGGCTTAAAGAGTAACTCCACTTTTGTTGAGAAAAAAACATTCCCCTCTGGGTGATCTATGTACACTGCAAGGATTTTAACAAACTTTGTTGCAGATTCCTACCTTTTGTTATTCCGAAGGAAGCCCTGTGTGTTTGTCTGTGTCCATGTGGAAAAGTGAATCTAATGGGAGTGGTTTCATAATTATCAATCAACTGCAGCACCTGCAGGCCTCTAATGAGGAAAATTGCAGGGTCTGCACCCCTTTCGATGTGATTTCCTATTGGGAGCACCTCACCAAAAATGACATTTTTGTTGCAGGGGATGTCTAAAATCGGACTTTTATCTTTGTACTCTCTACTACAATCCATGTATTTTTACTATTTGCAGCTTTCCCACGCAGAACTGGCACAAACTTTGCCTTCTGACTTTTCTCTTTCCCGAACACCCATTTTTGGGCTGTTGCAGCACAGTGAAATACAGAAGGGCCTTATATTGTATGTAATTGTTATGCATCCCTACTGAATATCTACTTGGAGGCCTACCCCTGTAAGGCCATGGATTTGTGGAAGTCCATGTTCGATGAACAGTGGGAAAATGTGCTGGAAGCAGTGCAAGCTAGTTCTCTTTATACTTCTCACCTTTTATCGCAATTGTACCTTTTATTTTGCGTTCTCTTTACGCCGGTGAAATTGTTTAAAATGGGGCTTTTGTCAGAACCAGTTTGTCCAATATGTAGCAGAGATCATGGCAGGAATGTGTGGTGAGGTCAGTAGCTGGTGAGGCACTGGCTAGTATCAGAGCCAGATACACACAGGTTACATATTCATAAGTGTAGCACCCTCTACTTTAGGTAGGTGCTAGAAGTGTTTTTTTTTGAGAGTACAGGAAAATTTAAGCAGGCTTAGCTGGAAGCTAGGCCTGTTTGTTTTGATCTGTGTGGGCTGGGAGTGGCCTAGAGCGGCAGCAGGTGATTCACATGCAGCATAATTTCTCTGTCACTTCCTTCCTGCTTCTAGAAGGGAGGTGGGGAAGATGACTGGAGAGGCATGGTCCCCGGCTGGGATTGCAGGGGGCAGGCCTCTTTGATATACTCAGGGTCGGCCGTGCTGAGGAGAGATATTCGGGTGGAGAAGCTGAAGATGAATTAGTGTGGAGATTGTCGTAGTCGGGGGGCTCCCAGTCTGGGGGGGGGGGGACCCTGGGCCTGGAGAGCTTGGGTGCAGCCAGAAGGTGTTAGATTCTGGTGGCAGCCACAAGGGAGAGCAGAGAGACAACAGGAGAGAACACTATCCGGGAGAGATCTTCAGAGAGGAACTTTAAGAGTCGGAGAGCAACATACCCCTGGTGAACTGTTGAGGCAGGCTGGAGCAGATTGGATTGAGAGAGACAATCTGGGAAGGATGCAAGGTACAGTGGGGAACCCCTATGTTGCCATGGCAGTGAGACAGGTCAGTGCAACTGTAGAAGCTGATGGGGCCTGGGAGAGGATGGGCTGGGAGCAGTAGTCCATCCAACTTCTAGCTAGCACAGCAATTATGAGTGGTCCGGATACTGAGCTAAAACTACAGCTGGTCTCATTCTGTCCTAGCTAGGTGCAGGCCTAGTAAATATCCCTCTAGGCCAGAAACTTAAGGACTGTGCAGGAGTGGGAAGTGGCAAGTGGAACTCAGCAAGTGTCAGTACTGGAGGAAGATGGAGATGTATATACGTTGGAGTGTATAGAGGTCCCGGTTAAGTTGTAAAGATTCTTGGGCATCTCATCATCAACCCTATCCTATCCAATTTTAACCCCTAATAAAACAAAAAAAACAAAACTCCGGCCTGTTCAGTGACTTTTAGTGTGTGGATGAAGGTGATTGAGGGCAATGTGATCAGATTAACCACAACTGCCAGACACTCCCAAGTGAGACCATGGCTACACAAGTTATGCATTTGATTCTCACTGCGCAAATACCATGTGACATAAAAACGACCACCATTTTATTCCCTAAGGTGTCTGCTAAAAATATATATAAAATGTTTGGGGGTTCTGAGTAATTTTCTAGAAAACAAATTATGATTTTTACATATAGGAGAGAAGTGTCAGAATTGACCTGGGTGACAAGTGATTAATTACCATAAGTAAGTAATATACAAATAATTATTATATATTTCTTTTTTATTTTATTTATTTATTTCAGGTACTTATATATAGCGCTGTCAATTTACACAGCGCTTTACATATACATTGTACATTCACATCAATACCTGTCCTCAAGGAGTTTACAATCTAAGGTCCCTAACTCACATTCATACATATGCTAGGGCCAATTTAGACAGGATCTAATTTACCTACAGCATACCTATTGATTTTAAGGTAACTTACTATTTTTTCAAAAACTGTACTCAAGCAGGTGGCTTAACGGATAGGTTACTGAAGTTTGAAGTTATAACTTCAAACCAGTAATTTCATAGTAAATAGATAAATAATAAATTATATAGTAAATGAATAAATTCCGCACTTAGGATAGTTTGAGTAAATCAAATAAATTAAATATATTAATAGGACTGCTGCCCTCCTGATTTTCCAAAACTGGAAATTGGGATTAAAAAATAATACAGCAAGGAGATGGCGCTGTCCCTGCTAACTGTATATAAAACAACAAAAAAAACAATTATAAATTTATATATAAGGTGCATGAAAACTATTGCGCATAAGAAATATTCTAAAGTGACATTATTAGTGGATCATGATGTGCAGTTCATATATGAAGTGAATCAAAACAATAGGTAATAGGATAAAAATGTATACAAATGAACTAAACTAGTGAATATGTGTCAATAAAGTTTAAAAAGTCCACAGCACAAAACTTAGAAAAATGCTCTTCAATAAAACAGTCCACAGTATTAGTCAAGGCATGTAATAGGTGACTTTGCAGTGCTCCAACGGCGTTTCCAAATGGGTGACTTTCACACGTGCTCCCGCTCCTGTGCCCCCACTCACCAGAGCTTTACACCCCTGCAGGGGTAACACGCATGCAACTGATCCGACCTCCAGTCCTTGATCTTAGATTGGTCGGTGTATGGTCGGGAACGATGATCCTCTGTTTAAGGGGCTCCCTCCGGTGAAGTATGTGTGTAAGAAGGAATAAAATTCCAAATTCCACCTGTAATGTCTCTCCGCTCACTCCAGCAGGTGGAACGCAAGCCGGAGGAAGGGGAAGAGATTCCGTTCCTTTCTCAAACAGCAGCCGTTGCAGCTTACTTGCCGATACCACCGACTTTTATTATCTTTAACCAACTACCTGGATGTACACTCGACTTTTAACATTGATATAATAAACTTTTTATCACGGAGTTACGCTAGTTGGAATTTTATTCCTTCTTACACACATACTCCACTGGAGGGAGCCCCTTAAACAGAGGATCATCGTTCCTGACCATACACCGACCAATCTAAGATCAAGCAGCAGATTCTCCTTCTTAACTGTGTGAGAAAAACATGGGATTATGGGTAAACCTTATACCCATAAACCCATGTTTTTTCCTTGTAGTTAAGGAAAAAAAAATTACCTTTACAACCACTTTAGCTACTTTTGTCACTGTCACTGATTACCAGTAAGGAGTTAAAGTGTATCTTAAGCCAAAACATATTTTATTTGTGGACAGTGTAGGGGTAATTACATTTATTAACTGTTGTTTTCTTTTTTATTTTGACTTTTGTATCCCACAGGGGTGATCTCTTTTTACTTCCTTTCCCATAGACACAACAGGATATCTCTACAAAGTGAGGGAAAATACCCTCTTAAGCTAAGTGGTACTCATGGTGGATCAAAATTCAGCCGATTCAGCAGGGACAAGCCTAATTTCAATCTGTGTATGTCACTCGCTGTTGGACAGAAGCCAATCATTAGTTTGTCTTCTGTCGAACAGACCTGCTTGAAAATATTAATTCCAATTGGCTGCAGCACTGATCAGAGTATTCAGACAGCGGAGAATTCCAGCTGTCAGATTACAGTGTCCCAGCGGGGGTGATCACACATCCACCTCACTTGTGTGAATGCAGGTATCTGTTTGTTTTTTATCGTTCAGCTTGCTGGCTGAAAGAGAAAAATGATCCATATGTACCCGACCTAAGACAGTTGTCACTGGAACAGGTATACCCATTAGAAGATATTTTTTTTTCCTCTTTTGCTTTTGAGTTTGCTTGAAACAACTCAGTATTTTGGATTGATCCTCAGTTTTGGTGACAATGGGTACCAGGACAAATAGAGAGGATCAATCTCTGCAGCAGGCAAAAAGGCAGAAATAAAAAGCTTCTAACCTTTTCCCATTACATTCAAAACAAAACAAAAAAGTTTTGGCTTTAGACATATTTTAAGGTGAAAAAAAGCAATATATACACACTATATATATTTATGGTTGTGGCCCTCTGACCGAAGATAGATGTGGATCACATAAACACGCAACAAGACTTACAACATAAATAGACCTGAGGTGTGCCTTGGTGATCTGGTCGGTATGCCAAGTGAAGGGGTATACCCTATATAAGTAATGGGTAATAATGGAAAAGAATGTGCTGAGAAATGCCCAGAAAAAGGGGATGGGAGGGAGGGTATCGTGCACTGGAACCGACAAAGAGCATGGGGAGTGAGTTGCTTAAATACCCCCCGGGCTCCTCCCATAATTTCAGGCCACCATACTAGCCTACTTATTTATTGTCGTGGCCCTCTGACCGAAGATAGATGTGGATCACATAAACACGCAACAAGACTTACAACATAAATAGACCTGAGGTGTGGCTTGGTGATCTGGTCGGTATGCCAAGTGAAGGGGCAAAAATATGCAGTTTAGGGAAGTAGTCCTTAATTGGTACAATGATCAATGAGCAAGCTTGGTGAAGGCTTGTGCCATCTCCAACTGAGGATTCGGAATGGGTCTAGCCAAGCAGCCAGACTTCTATCTGCCTAATTTATTGATCACGTGGTCCAATACTGCATGTTGAGATGCTGCTGTGATACGAAAGGAATGTGTGGAGTACCGGCCAGGGTCAAGGCCAAGGTTGGACAGTAAGATTCTGACGTGCCTGATGAATTGGTTGCCACTTGATGGGCTGATAGGGAAAGGCAATAACGGGCTAGAGTCAGAGTGACTGGGTAGGTGAGTCAGTAGCTGGTCAAGCACCGCAACTGGGCACCAGGAGTTTATAGTCCGGAAGAGGCTGATGTTGACCCCGGGTCTGATCTGATGGGTTTGGAGACTTTTAGTTGACGGACGTAATGGTTTTGGAAGCTAGTTAAGTGGCGTTTTTATGATACCTGGCAGCTAGCACCACTGATGGTGAATTTGTTAGGCCGCAAAAAAAACATAGTAGGTTAGGTAGATGGCTGCTTGAATGACTAGACTGGGCTGAACCCCGAACAGGGATCGTGAGAGGACTTTACACATGTCTCTGAAGATGGTGCTCATAATGGGCAAGCATTTGCCATTGGCCGTTTCAATCCATGGTTAGTTGTAACCAAGGAGCGACAGTTGTGGAGCGTTGGGTCGGCTCCAGGATACTGCTAAAAAAATGAGCCAAAATTGAAACGTGATAACGCATCCACTGCGATTTGCTTTTGCCTTGGATATGTTTACAGGGTATATTCAATGGTGGTTCGAATGGGGAGCGACTTGGATCTACCTATGTTTACATTTTTTGCCGGTGCCTGGTTGTTAGTAGCGAAGACCATGGTTCGTCCTGCCCAAGTGTGGCCCCAGACCTGAGCAGCTGCCATGATGGGGTACAGCTCGAACACTGCCGGGTCTAACCTAATGATTTGGTCAGCACCTTGTACCTGAGTAAGGAAAACTAGGAGCTGTGAAATAAAAGAGCGGCCTTGAGGAATAATTCTTATCGCAAAATTGAGCGTCCCTAGCAAAGTCTGCATTTGTTTCCTAGTACCCCCTGCGAGAGAGTAAAGTCATGAACGACCAACCTGATATGGGTTGGTTCGTCGGCAGGCAGGCTGCCTTGCATGGCACGTGTGTCCAAAGTGACAACTAAGAACTAACCAAAATTTATTGGAGAACTTGTCCTTGACAAGCCCAATAGGGCTGTGACTCCAGGTTTGGAAGGTTACTGGGGGAAAGGGCCGATCACAGATCCTTTGTCTAGTTTGGCCTGTAGCAGGGTATCGATGGCCAGTTCGTCGAGAGTTGCCGACTGGAGGTTTTTTTGCACTCGTGAGTGGAGAGAGGTAGAGTGATGAGGCTGGTGTGGAATCCTGAGTTGAAGGGGTGTCTTGTGGCCGCATTTGCGCACCAGCAAATTGGCTGGCAGACGGCACAGAGCGGGGAACGTAGGCCAGCAAAGTGGCGACAAAAGAGTTCCGTGTTGGTGACACTCAAGTCGGTTTTGAGACAAAACAAGGGGGTGTGTGTCAAAATGGGGTGTGGAAGAGGGAAAAAGAATGGAGTGGGATACAGAAATTCAAGAATGAGGAAAGAGAAGTACAGGAACGAAATGACAGGCATAGATAGAACACTGTATAGTGGAAATTTAGAAAACTCAAGAGAGTGAGCCAGGAGGTGACTGGCCAGGTAACCGATAGCTCGAGTGACTGTCTGTGCTGAGCACAAATGTGTGGACTAGAGCCCCAGGATGTACAAGCAGCTGGAGTCTGGTATGGCCTATGTAGGAATGTTTCGGTCTGTAGATTTATGACGCATGCTCGGCCTACTTAACACTTGCACTGTCAGCAAGTTGATGTTGAGCGACCTTGTCTGTGAGGTGGAGAGTCAGTCTCCGAAAAGAGAGTGTAATGCATAGACATATGTGACAGTAACTAACGCCCAACCTTAGTATGCCGAATAGTTAAGCATACTTGCATCGTTTGTAAGAAGTTTGTGTTTGTATATGCTGACAGAGATTGCAAGGGGTTTGTGTACTTATGTGATCGTAGTGTTTGCTAGGGGTTTAAATGACAACACGTGCTTGCAGTGATCGCAATGCCTGCTTGCTGTAATGTATGGAGTAACAAGTACCTGTGCTTGCAGCGATTGCAAGAAGTGGTGGTCGAATGCATGTTTGCTGCGATAAGCAAGTGACTTGTGCATGCTCACAGCGACTGTTTGTGCTGGGTTATGATGCAATTGTTCGAAAAGAAAAAGAGGGGGGAAGCCTGTCGCTGGAAGTGTTTTTTTTTTTCCTTTCCGAAGGTGTTGTTTCGTTCTGTGCTTGCAGTGATCGCAAGGTGTAGTGCAATCAAAGGCGTGCTTTCAGTGATTGCAAGAGCCTGTACTGATAAATTTGCAGCGATTGCAAAATTGACCTATAGATAGGTGAAGGATGAAGATAGTAAAAAATAGAAAGGGGGTGTATTGTGGCCGAACTAACCGTCAGTGTGCTTGGTGTGGAACTTGAATCGATGCCATGGATCAATACGAATCGGTAGTAAGGAAGAGACACAAACTGATACGAATCGGTAGTGGGCTTTAGCAAGATGTGGGTCGACTTAAATTACATGTGAACTGATTTGCTTCAATGCAAATCCGTGGTAGGAAATAACATGAGCCGATGCAAATCGATAGATAAATTGACGATAATTAGCGGCATGACACAAACCGATTTGAATTGGCAGAACGCTAACATAATTAATGCAAATCGGTAGTAGGAAATGACATGAGCCGATGCAAATCGGTAATGGAACTGACATGAGCCGATGCGACTCAGTAGTAGGAACTGACATGAACTGATGCGACTCGGTAGTAGGAAATGACATGAACCGATGCGACTCTGTAATAGGAAATGACATGAACTGATGCGAATCGGTAGTGGAACTGACATGAGCCGATGCGACTCAGTAGTAGGAACTGACATGAACCGATGCGACTCGGTAGTAGGAACTGACATGAACCGATGCAACTCGGTAGTAGGAACTGCCATGAACCGATGTGACTCGGTAGTAGGAACTGACATGAACCGATGCGACTCGGTAGTAGGAACTGCCATGAACCGATGTGACTCGGTAGTAGGAACTGACATGAACCGATGCGACTCGGTAGTAGGAACTGACATGAACCAACATGAGTCAGTAGTAGGAAGTGACATGAACCGATGCGAATCGGTAGGAGGAACTGACATGAAGCGCTGCAAATTGGTAGTGGAATGACATGAACAAACATGCATCAGTAGTAAGAACTGACATGAACCAATACGACTCAGTAGTGGAATGACATGAACCAATGTGACTCTGTAATAGGAAATGACATGAACTGATGCGAATCGGTAGTGGAACTGACATGAGCCAATGCGACTCAGTAGTAGGAACTGACATGAACCGATGCGACTCGGTAGTAGGAACTGACATGAACCGATGCGACTCGGTAGTAGGAACTGCCATGAACCGATGTGACTCGGTAGTAGGAACTGCCATGAACCGATGCGACTCGGTAGTAGGAACTGCCATGAACCGATGTGACTTGGTAGTAGGAACTGACATGAAGCGCTGCGAATCGGTAGTGGAATGACATGAACCAGCATGCGTCAGTAGTAGGAACTGACATGAATCAATGCGACTCGGTAGTGGAATGACATGAACCGATGCGACTCGGTAGTAGGAACTGACATGAACCAACATGAGTCGGTAGTAGGAAGTGACGTGAACCGATGCAAATCGGTAGTAAGAACTGACATGAAGCGATGCGAATCGGTTGTGGAATGACATGAACCAGCATGCGTCAGTAGTAGGAACTGACATGAACCAATGCGACTCAGTAGTGGAATGACATGAACCGATGCGACTCAGTAGTAGGAACTGACATGAACCAACATGAGTCGGTAGTAGGAAGTGACGTTAACCGATGCAAATCGGTAGTAGGAACTGACATGAAGCGCTGCGAATCGGTAGTGGAATGACATGAACCAGCATGCGTCAGTAGTAGGAACTAGTGTGAACCGATGTGCCTCGGTAGTGGAATGACATGAACCAATGCGACTCGGTGACATGAACTGGTAGTAGGAAGTGACGTGCACCGATGCAAATCGGTAGTAGAGAATAACATGAAGCGCTGCGAATCAGTAGTGGAATAACATGAACCGACCATGCATCAGTAGTAGGAACTGATCGGTAGTAAGGAATGACGTGAATTGATGCGATTTGTTAGTGAAAAAAAATGGTATGAACTGATGCGAGTCGTTAGGAAGGGTAACCGATCGGGAAGATAACATGGACTGGGTAAACAACATGACCGGTATGAATCGGTAACTAGGTACATATTGAACTGTGGTAAGTATCGGATATGGATCGTTTGTGGGGTAGGACATGCACCGATGCAACTTGGTAGTAAGGGAAATTACATGAACAGAGTAATGACATGAACCAAATCGGTTGAAGGGAAGGCATGAACTGATACGAATCGGTAGATATGGTAATAATACGAAGAGAGTAAGTGACATAGTTCGATGCAAATTGGTGTGTGTGTGATGCATCTGATACAAACCGTTGTGACTAGGCTTGAATCAGATTGTGGTGAGTATACAATGGTTTCAGTACAAATCGATTGTGAGGTGAATGGCATGATGGATATGAATTAGGGTGGCCACATTTTCCCTTTAATCCAGGACAAATATTAATTAGACAGGTTCTGTGGCTAATTAAAGTGGTAATTAAACTAACTTGGTGCCTTATCTGCTTTAAATTGGCCTCAGAACCTGTGTAATTCATATGTGTCCTGGATTAAAGGGATGATGTGGCAACCCTAATACGAATTGGTTGTAGCTTGCATGAAATGAATCTCATACGAGTTTGGTTGTGGAGTGCACTATGGCCTCAACTGAACACACACACACCAACCACCCCGAGGCTAATTGAGTGCAGCCAAGGCCCAGGTGGGTCTAACTACCACCTCATCCAGCCACAGAAGCTGTGCAAACAATACATGCTAATCACCCAATGGATGCGATGGCAACCCCCATAGATAGTGACTGCTGTGAGCAACAAAGCCTGTATCGAGTGATATTGGATAACAGCCGACAGTGGCTCGAGGCTTGGCTCTGAGAATGAATCATAAAATAGGCAGAGGGAACCTACGAATCTATTATGCCTGTGCCGTATGATGTCGGGACACGACTGACAACAACTTGGAGGCAGCTAAGTACAAAAGGGGATGCAGGATATGAAACATTACGAATTGTAACATAGCGTATGAAATGAAAAGGTTCGAACCCTACCTGCAACAGCAAGCGAGAACCGCTGACGAAGACCCCGAACTGAGAAGCTGCAACACACTGGTAATGGAACGCACAGATTCACAAACATGACGTGAGCTGGGGAGAGCCGGCCCAGTAACATGTGCTATCGTGCACTGGAACCGACAAAGAGCATGGGGAGTGAGTTGCTTAAATACCCTCAGGCTCCTCCCATAATTTCAGGCCACCATACTAGCCTTCTTATATATATATATATACAGTATCTCACAAAAGTGAGTACGTCTCTCACATTTTTGTAAATATTTTATTCTATCTTTCCATGTGACATGTTAAAAAGGTCAAAATTGGACCCAATTAGCCTTTTTCCTCCCCGGTGTCATGTGACTCGTTAGTGTTACAAGGTCTCAGGTTTGAATGGGGAGCAGGTGTGTTAAATTTGGTGTTATCGCTCTAACTCATACTGGTCACTGGAAGTTCAACATGGCCCCTCATGACAAAGAACTCTCTGAGGATATGAAAAAAGAACTGTTGCTCTACATAAAGATGGCTTAGGCTATAATAAGATTGCCAAGACCCTGAAACTGAACTGCAGAACGGTGGCCAAGACCATACAGCGGTTTAACGGAACAGGTTCCACTCAGAAAAGGCTTGCCATGGCTGACCAAAGAAGTTGAGTGCACGTGCTCAGCGTCATATCCAGAGGTGAATCTGAATTTGGATCAATTACCAAAGTTTGGGCAACAGATGGGAAAGAGGCTTATCACCAGCTCCAGTGCTCACTAAGGCCTGCCATTGAAGGGGAAGGAGGCTTATCCTTAGCTTCGGTGTCCAGCCAGGAATCAACGGTTGTTGTCACTCTGCGATTATAGACCTGCTGACTGCAAAGCAGTGGGTCCACTCGCTCTGGTGAGTAGGGACACCAGTGGGATCCTGGCACCTGGCACGCGTGTTGTGGCACTTTATATCGTTTGAAGCACTGAAGAGCACATTTATCACTTATAGATTTTTCATATTAATTTGATGGACATCAATGGACTTTTGTATAAGATGATTTAGGATTCGGAATATTGATTTTAGACCATTGGTGGAGGTTTATATAATGTTAATTATTCACTTATTTTGCACACCTAATATGTATATGATTTAATATGTTTAACACATAAGGTTGGCGCTTTATATATTTTTTCATTTGTCATCCACAGTATTTTGCTGGTTTATAGCAGCCTCCCTAAGGGAAGAATATTCCCTTACTTAGGAGTGTACACAGTTTTGGTCCACGGCGCAATCAGTTTAAATATTTTTCTATATCCAGAGGTTGTCTTTGGGAAATAGACAAATGAGTGCTGCCAGCATTGCTGCAGAGGTTGAAGGGGTGGGGGGTCAGCCTGTCAGTGCTCAGACCATATACTGCACACTGCATCAAATTGGTCTGCATGGCTGTCATCCCAAAAGGAAGCCTCTTCTAAAGATGATGCACAAGAAAGCCTGCATACATTTTGCTGAAGACAAGCAGACTAAGGACATGGATTACTGAAACCATATCCTGTGGTCTGATGAGACCAAGATAAACTTATTTGGTTCAGATGGTGTCAAGTGTGTGTGGCGACAGCCAGGTGAGGAGTACAAAGACAAGTGTCTCTAGCTTACAGTCAAGCATGGTGGTGGGAGTGTCATGGTCTGGGGCTGCATGAGTGCTGTTGGCACTGGGGAGCTACAGTTCATTGAGGGAACCATAAGTTGTCACTTTGGGCCCAATTTGGACATTTTCACTTAGAGGTGTACTCACTTTTGGTGCCAGCGGTTTAGACATCAATGGCTGTGTGTTGAGTTATTTTGAGGGTACAAAACTTTTACACTGTTATACGAGCTTTACACTCACTACTTTACATTGTAGCAGACAGAAAAGTGGTTGAGACAAGCCGGGATTGGGTGCAGGCAGATAGCAGGAGAGTTGTGGACAAGCTGGGTCGGTAAACAAGTTCAGAGCAAGATATCAGGTCGCAGATTAACAGGGATAACGCTGTAGATCAGACAGCACCCGTCTAGTGCATCAGCAGGGTTTAAATGGCTTTGTTTGGCACCAAGATGCGCCGTTGGGCGCCAGAAAACATGGAGATACTGCTGACATGTCCTTCCTGAGAAGAGCTGAGCAGGCGGGCTTCCTGACATTGCCCCCCCCCTCCCTTATGGGCAGCCTCCAGATGCCCAGTTGGCTCTTCTTTTGTGGATGGTTTTGTAGGAAGTCTCTTACCAAGTCTGTGGCGTGCAGATTTTGTTCAGGCTCCCAGGAATTTTCCTCTGCTCCAAAGCCTTTCCATTTAATCAGGTACTGCGTTTGACCTTTCCTTTTCCTGCAGTCCAATATAGCCTCTACCTCAAACTCCTCTTCCCCGTCAACCATTATAGGTTCAGGTGGTCCTATCTGGCGATTGGGGAAGGAGTCCGGCACCGCTGGCTTTAATAAAAAAACATGGAACACTGGATGGACTTTTAAATGTTCAGGTAGTGCATAAGAGACCTCATTAATTTTCCTCTTTACTGGGAATGGTCCCATGTACAGTATTTAGGGCCCAGCTTCCTTGACGGGCATGCCAGCTTCAGGTTGGTTGTTACTAGCCATATCCGGTCTCCTGTTTGCAAACTCAGCTCCCCTTTTCTTCTTTTATCAAACGCTCTCTTACTGTCCTCCTGAACCTTGCTCATAGTGTCCTGCAGCAACTTATTATTGCAGCTGAAAAAGTCCACGGCGTTTAGAGTGGCAGGTACTGAGGATTCGGGTCTAAGCCAGGCAAGAAGGTAGGGTGAAAGCCCAGGTTTATTAAGAAGGGATTGTTTTGTGGTTGAATGGCAGGAGTTATTATAGGCAAATTCTGCCATTGGCAGGAGGGACACCCAGTCACCCTGAACAAATGAGGAGAAACAGCGAAGGTACTGTTCCAGGGTTTGGTTTGTCCTCTCCCTTTGCCTGTTGGACTGGGGATGGTAAGCAGATGAAAGTTAAAGTCTGATGTTAAGGATACCACACAGTGCTTTCCAGAACTTCGAGGTGAATTGCACCCCCAGTTGGACACAATATCAATAGGCACTCCATGGAGCCGAAAAATCTCCTTAATGAACACCCGGGTGGTCTCCAAGGCAGAGGGTGTACCCTTTAGGGGCACAAAATGGGCCATTTTTGTCAGTCGGTCAACCACCACAAAGATGGCCGTACAACCTTTGGAGGGGGGTAGTTCCCCTATAAAGTCCATGGAAATTCTGGCCCTCTGGAACCAACTCTGGTTTTGCAGACTCCAAAATGACCTTCTAAGGGATGGTCATGACAGAGGCCAAGAACTGTGATCCGGATCTCCTCTGGAACAAAAATTTGATTCCCTTTCCAAAGAAGGCCATCTCTGGCCTGCAAGGTGTTCTTGATGAAGTTAGGTACTCCTACTGAGGTAGGAGATCTGTGTGGAGCAACAGGAAATTTCCGGCTGGCAGGATGGTATCAGGTGTTGTTGGTTCCTTAGGATCCTCATACATGCATGATAGCGCATTGGGTTTAATGTTTTTTGATCCTGGTCAGTAGGTGATGTAGAAGGTGAACCTCGAGAAAAAAAATGCCCACCGGGCCTGACGGAGTGTAAGGCGTTTGGCCGATTTGAGATACTCAAGGTTCTTATGATCCGTGGAAATCAGTATTGGGTGGGCTGCACCTTCCAGCAGGTATCTCCATTCTTCTAGGGCGGCCTTTATGGCCAGGAGCTCCCGATCACCTACATCATAATTCTTTTCCGCTGGTGCCAGTTTCTTCGAGAAGAAGGCCACTGGATGGACAGAACTCTTGAGACCCGAACGTTGGGAGAGGACTGCCCCAACAGCATTCTCAGAGGCATCCACTTCCAGGATGTAGGGAAGAATGGGGTATGGATGACACTGAACTGGGGCAGATGTAAAAAGTCCCTTGAGCGTCTCAAAGGCGGTTTGAGCTTCCGGGGACCAGTAGAACCGGACCCCCTGTTTGGTAACCTGAGTGATGGGGGAGATAATGCCTGAGAAGTTCCGGATGAACTTGCGATAAAAATTGGAGAATCCAATAAACTGCTGGACCCCCTTCTTATCAGTCGGTGCAGGCCAGGACAGAATTGCAGAAACCTTTTGTGGATACATCTCGCTACCACTCGGGGAGATGATCAGTCCCAGAAATTGGATCCTCTGGCGCTCAAATTCAAATTTTTTCTGGTTTGGCATAGAGCTTATGCTGGCGGGGGCGACAGAGAACCTCCTTAACATGCTTCCGATGGACCTCAAGTGATGATGAAAAGATTAGGATGTCATCCAGATAAGCAATCACAAAGACGTCCAGGAAGTCCCTAAGGATGTCATTAATGAAGAACTAGAAGGTTGCTGGGGCATTGCACAACCAGAACGGCATAACTAGATATTCATAATGGCCGAACTGGGTGCGGAACGCTGTCTTCCATTCATCCTCTTCCCTTATGCGGATCAGGTTATAAGCTCCTCTTAAGTCCAGTTTGGTGAAGATGGTGGCAGAACGCAGTCTCTGGAACAGTTCTGGCACCAAGGGAAGGGGATAGTGGTTCTTCCCGTGATCTTATTCAGATCCTGGTAATCGATACAGGGTCGGAGTGAGCAATGCTTCTTCTCCACTAAGAAGGTCCCCGCACCGGCTGGGGACGTGGAAGGGCGGATGAATCCATTCTGCACGTTTTCATCAAGGCACTCTTTCAGAGCCCATAATTCCTTTTCAGACAACGGGAAGATTAGTCCAAAAGGAATCTCCGCTCCAGGAAGGAGCTCAATTGGACAGTCATAGGAGCGATGTGTGGGGAGCGTGTCTGCCCCTTGCTTAGTAAACACGTCCAAATATTCATGATAAGCTTCGGGCACCTTCTGACAGGGCCCCTGATCAGAGTCCAAACACATTAGAGTTTGGGAAGGCAGGACAGGTGTAGGAAGGCAGTGTTCCTGGCAGTAAGCGGACTGGAACTGGAGTAGTCCGGAAGTCCAGTTGATCCGGGGGACATAGGCTTGGAGCCCGGGCAGGCCTAAGATGACCGGGAACAGTGACAAGGTGATTGCGTCTAGCCGGAGGAACTCGTTGTGGTCAGGGAGGTTGGTGGCCAGCAGAGGAGGTCCAGATTTGACATGGGACCCATCGGCCAGGACCACCAACAGTCTCTGTTTCTTGGCTTGGAGGGGGATTCCGTGTTTGGCTGCGAAGTCCAGGTCAATGAAGCAGCTACACTGAATCCACAATGGCCGTGGCAGAAACAGCTTTTCCAGGTAGTTGGAAGGAGATGGGAAGAGCTAGATGGGCTGGTCTGACCGGCAGTGGCGTCTGCCCCATTGAGGAGCCTAAGAGTCCTTTCCTGTGTTTCGCTGGGCAACAATTTACATAATGGCCGGCCCCCCACAGTAGAGGCAAAGGTTGGCTTGGAGCAAGCGGGAACATTCTTCCAGGGTAATGGGAAGCCGGGAAGAGGACCAGGACTGTACCGGCTTCTCTTGCAGGAGTTCCCACAGGCGGCGGTCAATCTGGATAGACTGCTGGATAAGGTCTTCCAAAGCACTCGAGACCCCCACCCGGGATAGTTCGTCCTTAAGACCCTCCGACAGTCCTAGACAAAACTGATACCGTAAGGCGGCGTTGTTCCAGCTGGTATCCACACTTCAGTGCCTAAAGTCCGTGAAGTACTCTTTGACGGCTCTGCCGCCCTGCCGGAGTGCATAGAGGGCAGATTCAGCTGTAGAAAGTGTCATTTCTTCAGTGTTGACACATGAAAAGATATAATAAAATATTTACAAAAATGTGAGGGGTGTACTCACTTTGTGAGGTACTGTATATATCAGGGATATGCAATTAGCGGACCTCCAGATGTTGCAGAACTACAAATCCCATGAGGCATAGCAAGACTCTGACAGCCACAAGCATGACACCCAGAGGCAGAGGCATGATGGGACTTGTAGTTTTGCAACAGCTGGAGGTCCGTTAATTGCATATCCCTGGTATATATACACTGCATTCAGTGTAGACTATATAGACAGTGCATTCAGTGGTATACAGTATATAATACAGTGACGAGGAGGGAGGGGATGATGAGGTCACTAACTGTATTTGGGTGCCGGAGAGTAGAAAGGAAGAACGTGAGGAAGAGGAGGCACAACTCCAACGAGGCAGGATGTCCTCTAAGGGCCAGCTTAAGGGCAGCCACCCTATTGCATTACCCCACAGAGCTCCACAGGTGCAGGGCGCTGCTGGCTCCCCGCTGACTTCCAAAAGTTCATTGGTGTGGACCTTTTTCAACATTTGTGCAGTAGATCGCACCGTTGCTGTTTGCAATCTATGTCTGAAGCGGATCAAGCGCAGCCAGAACAGCAGCCGTTTGGGCACCACATGCTTGACAAGACATATGATGACCTGCCATGCAGTCCGTTGGCAACAGCACCTGAAAGACCTACATCATAAAACAAGGTGGACTTCTCCTTGCTCCTCATCTGTAATCTCAGCCCCTACTATACCTCCAGTCCTCTTAAAAGCCTGCACTAAGAGGAATGAAGGTATAGCAATGGGTGCCACAAGTACTTGCAGCCAATCTGCTAGCAGGACACCATTAGTTGATTTCAGTAGGCAAATTTCCCTACCCCAGTTGCTAAACCGTAAAAAAAAAGTATTGTCCCAGCCATCCACATGCTCAGTGTCTAAATGCTAGCTTGGCCAAGGCACTACAACTGCTGCCTTTTCTGATGGTAGACTCTCCCTTTTGTGAATTTGTGGAATGTGCTGTACAACGGTGGCAGGTTCCAAAAAGTAATGTATTTTTCATGTAAGGCCGTTCCAGCTCTCTACCATCATGTGGAAGGGATAGTTTTGGCCTTGTTGGACAGGTCGGTCAGCAGCAAGGTTCATATTACCGCTGACTTATGGTCCAGCAGACATGGTCAGGGACATTACCTTTCCTTCAAGGCGCACTTGGTAACTCTGCTGGCAGCTGGGAAGGATGCAGGACAGGGATCAGGGTTGGAGCTAGTTCTGCCACCATGCCTCCAAACATCTTGTGGTGATTCTGCCTGCTCTTCTTCTTCCTCTGTGGCCTCTTCTGCAGAATTGTCCTCTGAACAAGCAGTGCTCCCTAAGCGTTCAAGGGGCTATGCAAGCAACCAGGCTAAAAGATGCCATGCGGTGCTTTGGTTGGTCTGTCTAGGGGACAGGAGCCACACTGGGCCAGAGATTCTGTCAGCTCTGCGGGGGCAGACTCAGAGGTGGTTGACGCAACGGCAGCCTAAGCCAGGAATGGTTGTATGCAACAATGGCACCGACCTTCTTTCTGCCCTCCGACAGGGACACTTGACACATGTCCCATGCTTGGCACACATGCTGAATTTGGTGGTGCAGCATTTCTTGACCAGGTACCCAGGCTTACCAGGTATTCTGAGGCAGGCCAGAAAAGTCTGTGGTCATTTACGGCGGTCATACAATGTCAGTGCTCGGCTGGCTAACATTCAAAGGGAATTCAACCTGCCCACCAACCGCCTCATTTGTGACATGCCCACCACTTGAAACTCCACATTGGCAATGCTGCAGCAGCTGCACACACAGCAGAGGGCAAACAATGAGTACTTGTGTGAGTATTGCATCAGGACAGGCTCAGGGGAGCTTGGCTTCTTTTCGCCACACTAGTGGCTACTGATCAAGGATGCATGCACTGTCCTGTCACCATTTGAGGAGGCCACAAGGATGATGAGCAGCAACAATGCATGCATCAGTGACACTGTCCCTTTAGTCTTCCTGCTGGAGCACATGCTTTGTGGAATTATGGACAGGGTACTTGAGGCAGAACAGCGGGAGGAAGAGGAGGACTTTCTTTCCTCTCAATGCCCCTTTTATGCAGATAGCATTCCTGCGGGGCCGCCAAACACACAGGAAGAAGAGGAGGATTGTATCAGCATGGATATAGAGGATAAAATGTAGCAGTCTTCAAGGGATGGTTTTCGGTCCCCAGAAACCCAAGGAGTTGTACATGCATGGGAAAGTAGTTCCTGACAATGTCATCCTCAGTGACCCAGAGGACTCAGAATATCATACCTCTGCAAACGTATGCTGCATGGGCTGCCTGATGCTGCAAAGCCTGCAAAAGGACCCTAGGATTTGTGGTATCAAGGAGAGTGATCATTACTGGCCGGCAACCCTTCTCGATCCACATTACAAGGGTAAAATTGCAGAACTCATCCTGCCTTTGCAGAGGGAGCAGCGGATGAAACATCTTCAGGAGGCCTTGAAGAAAAGTTTGTGTAATACCTTTCCAGACCCTGGGAGGTTACCATTTTCTGGTGCTGGACAACTTGTTTCTGAGGCTTCGTTCAGTCAGAGGAAGAGCAGTGGAGAGGGTGACTGGCTGACCGGGGCCTTCAAACTATTTTTCAGTCCTCAAAGCCGAGGGCTGATAGGTTCAAGCAACCAACGCCACCGTCTGCATTATATGGTGCAGGAATATCTAGGGGCCAGAGCAGACTTGGAGACCTTTCCAACAGAGCATCCTCAGGGTTACTGGGTCTTGAGGATGGACCCCTGGCCAAAACTTGCTCAATATGCAATCGAGCTACTGGCCTGTCCTGCATAGGGATGGGCCAAAAGGACCCCTGTTCGGTTCGCACCAGAACTTTCGTACACCGCGAACGTTCAGACCCAAATAACGAACCCCATTAAAGTCAACGGGACCCGAACGTCAAAAATCAAAAGTGCCCATTTTGAAGGCATATATGCAAGTAATTGGGCATACAATGGTTATAGGGGTCCAGGTCCTGCCCTGGGGGACATGTATTAATGAAAAAAAAGTTTGTGAAAAATGTAATTTTTAAATGGTCAGTGATTTTTTTTATTTTTAAAGTGAAAGCATAAAAATGAAAAATTCCTTCCAATATAGGGCCTGGGTGCTCCGCTTAGTCTATCTGTAAAGTGGCAGATCGGTACCATGTCTAGAATCTGCCAAAAAAATGAAATTTTCCCTGCAAGCTGCCTTTATTTTGCTCAGCAACAGCTGGGGAGCCAGTGTATACAGTATCTCACAAAAGTGAGTATACCCCTCACATTTTTGTATATATATTATTATATCTTTTCATGTGACAACACTGAAGAAATGAAACTTTGTTACAATGTAAAGTAGTGAAAATGTCCAAATTGGGGCCAATTAACCATTGTTCCTCACCGTTGTCATGTGACTCATTAGTGTTACAAGGTCTCAGGTGTGAATGGGGTGCAGGAGTGTTAAATTTGGTTTTATCGCTCTCACTCTCTCATACTGGTCACTGGAAGTTCAACATGGCACCTCATGGCAAAGAACTCTCTGAGGATCTGAAAAAAGAATTGTTGCTCTACATAAAGATGGCCTAGGCTATAAGAAGGTTGCCAAGACCCTGAAACTGAGCTGTAGCACAGTGGCCAAGACCATACAGCAGTTTAACAGGACAGGTTCCATTCAGAACAGGCCTCGCCATGTTCGACCAAAGAAGTTGAGTGCACGTGCTCAGCATCATATCCAGTGGTTGTCTTTGAGAAATAGACGTATGAGTGCTGCCAGCATTGCTGCAGAGGTTGAAGGGGTGGGGGGTCAGCCTGTCAGTGCGTCAAATTGGTCTGCATGGCTGTCATCCCAAAAGGAAGCCTGTTCTAAAGATGATGCACAAGAAAGCCTGCAAACATTTTGCTGAAGACAACCAGACTAAAGACATGGATTACTGGAATCATGTCCTGTGGTCTGATGAGACCAAGATAAACTTATTTGGTTCAGACGGTGGCAAGCGTGTGTGGTGGCAACCAGGTGAGGAGTACAAAGAATTGTGTCTGGTGGTGGGAGTGTCATGGTCTGGGGCTGCATGAGTGCTGCTGGCACTGGGGAGCTACAGTTCATTGAGGGAACCATGAATGCCAACATGTACTATGACATACTGAAGCAGAGCATTATCCCCTCCCTTCGGAGACTGGGCTGCAGGGCAGTATTCCAGAATGATGACAACCCCAATCACCTCCAAGATGGCCACTGCCTTGCTAAAGAAGCTGAGGGTAAAGGTGATGGATTGGACAAGCATGTCTCCAGACCTAAACCCTATTGAGCATCTGTGGGGCATCCTCAAACAGAATCTGGAGGAGCGCAAGGTCTCTAACATCCACCAGCTCAGTGATGTTGTCATAAAGGAGTGGAAGAGGACTCCAGTGACAACCTGTGAAGCTTTGGTGAACTCCATGCTCAAGAGGGTTAAGGCAGTGCTGGAAAATAATGGTGGCCACACAAACAATTGGCAATATGGACTTTATCACTTAGGGGTGTAATCACGTTTGTTGCCAGCAGTTTAGACATGAATGGCTGTGTGATGAGTTATTTTGAGGGGCCAGCAAATTTACACTGTTATACAAGCTGTACACTCAATACTTTACATTGTAGCAAAGTGTCATTTCTTCAGTGTTGTCAGATGAATAGATATAATAACATTTTTACAAAAATGTGAGGGGTGTACTCACTTTTGTGAGATACTGTATGATGAGCCACAATGTAGTACACTGGGAACAAGATTAGAGATTTTTTGGATAAATTCTGGTGTCATTTTGACTTGGGCTTTGGGTGTCGGTGATGCCTTCACCATAACCCTATAGAGGTGCTCTTCATGAAGGCAAGAATTGGTATTTCTGTAAAAAAAATTGGAATGATATGCACCTGTCAAACAGGTGCAGAAAAATTGGTCTTTGGGTGTTGGTGGCGCTTTCCCACCGTAACCCTATACTGTAGAAGTACTCTTGATGAAAGCAAGAATTGGCCTTCCTGTAAAAAATTGCAATGATATGCACCTGTCAAACAGGTGCAGAAAAATTGGTCTTTGGGTGTCGGTGGTGCCTTCCCACCATAACCCTATAGAGGTGCTCTTGATGAAGTAAAAAAAAATTGCAATGATATGCACCTGTCAAAGAGGTGCTGAAAAATTGGTCTTTGGATGTTATTTGTGCCCATGAAACCTATACCAAAAACATTCTTCCAGATGAAATGATTGAACACCCTCAAAGCTAGGCAGCCTCGAAGTCCTGCAGAGATTCCACATCCCAAAAAAAATGAATCAGTGACATCAGGGGCTTCATAGCTGGTAATCCAGCACTGATTCATTTTTATAAAAGTCAAATGGTCCATGGAGTCTGTGGACAGACGCGTGCTAAGATCAGTAATGAAACCTCCTGCAGCACTGTATGCCCTTTCTGAAAGCACGCTGGATGCAGGGCAACCCAACAAATCAATAGCATACTGGGCAAGTTCTGGCCAGTGGTCTATTCTCATGACCCAGTAAGCCAGTGGATCGTCAACTGGAAAGCTGTTCATCTCTGTTTTGGCCCTGAGGTAATCGTCCACCATGTCATGCCTACACTGCCGATGGGAAGTGGAAGCTGACTTCCCTGGGCGGCGAGGACTAAAAAAATTCTGAAATGCATCACTTAGGCAGATGCCTTCTCCAATGCTCCTCTCTTGACCAACAGAAGACTCAAAACTATGTTTTCCTCAACACTGTAGCCTACTGGAGTCGGGAAAAATGTTTAATAAAATCTTCTTTAACGTGTCCTCAAGAGATTTTATCTTCTGCACTCTCTGTGGGGATGGGATGAGTTCTGAGACCTTCCCCTTATAGCGGTGGTCAAGGAAGGTTGCCAACCAGTAATGATCCTTCTCCTTTATGCCACGTATTCTTGGGTCCTTTCGCAGACTTTTAAGCATGAGGTTGCCCATGCGCCTCAAATTTGCCAAGGCTTGAGAAGCAGACTCCTTGGGGTCACTCAGGATAACAGCATCTGGACGTCCTCCTCCCAGCCATGTACTACTCCCAAGGGTCCTGGGGTTGGACAGCCATCGCTTACAGATTGACACATGTCTTCCTCTTCTTCGAAGCTTCAAAGTGCCAGAATCTTCCTCCTCATCCTCCTCCCCTCTCTCCTCTTGTGTGTTCTGTGATATAGGAATGATGGTGTCTGGATAATATGGGCCTTGAGAGGAAAGGAAGTCCTCCTCTTCCTCCTGCTGCTCTGCCTCCAGTACCCTGCTCATAATGCCACGCAGAGTCTGCTCCAGTAGGAACACAACAGGGATTGTGTCACTGATGCATGCACTTTCATGGCTCGCCATCCTTGTGGCCTCCTCAAATGGTGACAGTACATTGCACAGTGCATGCACCCTTAATGATCAGCCATTAAC
Source organism: Glandirana rugosa (assembly GCA_018402905.1). Taxonomy (NCBI): domain Eukaryota; kingdom Metazoa; phylum Chordata; class Amphibia; order Anura; family Ranidae; genus Glandirana; species Glandirana rugosa. The sequence continues at coordinate 1,111,530 of BLSH010483974.1, read as the reverse complement.
GTGGGGAAAAAAAGCTGAGGCAGCCTGAGCCTGTTGTCGTGCTATAGTCACACAGGTACTTGTTGACGGCCCTCTGCTGCACGTATAGCCGCTGCAGCATTGCCAAAGTCGAGTTCCACCTGGTGGGCATGTCACAAATCAGGCGGTTTATGGGCAGGTAAAATTCCCGATGAATTTCAGCCAACCGAGCACTGGCTGTGTATGACTGCCTGAAATGGCTACAGACTCTTCTGGCCAGCTTTAGCACATCTTCCAACCCTGGGTACATATTTAGGAAATGCTGCACCACCAAATTGAGGACATGTGCCAGGCATGACACATGTGTAAACTTTCCCTGTCTAAGGACAGACAGGAGGTTTGAGCCATTATCGCACACCACCATTCCTGGCTCCAGCTGGCGTGGTATGAGCCACCTCTGGGCCTGTCACTGCAGAGCTGCAAGAATCTCTGCTCCAGTGTGGTTCCGGTCCCTTAGACACACCAGCTGAAGCACTGCATGGCACCTTTTAGCCTGACTCATGGAATAGCCCTTTGAACGCTTAGGGGGTACCTAATGTTCATAGGAAAATTCTGCAGTAGGGCATGGAGGTGGCAGAGGAGGAGAAGGAGAAGGGGGTAGAGCTAATGGGTCTGGCATCTTCACCACCAGCTGTATGGGGACTTGGGGGCACAACAAACTGCAGCACTGAGCCCTGTCTTGCATCCTTCCGAGTTGCAAGTAGCGTTACCCAGTGTGCTGTGAACAAAATATATTGTCACTGTCCATGCTTGCTGGACCATGTGTCAGCAGTAAGGTGGATTTTACAGCTAACTGCCTTGCCCAATGATGCCAGAACATTCTCTTCCACATGATGATAGAGAGATGGAACGGCATTACTTAAAGTAGTAGCCACTGGGAACCTGCCATTGTGGTACAGCACACTGTGCAAATTCACAGAAGGGGGTAGAATCCACCAGGCTGAAAGGCAGAAGTTGGGCATGTGGGTGGCAGGGACTGTATTTTTTTCCACTGCAGCAGATGGGGCAGAGAAATGTGCTAGCTACAGTCTACAGCTGGTGGTGTGCTGCTGGCAGATGTGCTGCAAGGACCTGGGACACCCTGTCCTATACCATCATCCCTGTCAGTGGAGGCTGCTGAGAGGTAATGACTCAGTATTAGAGTTGAGCGAACCCGAACTTTACAGTTTACTTTTCGTACCAGACTTTAGGGTGTCCATGTCCCGAACCTGGACATTTGAGAAAAAGTCCGGGTTCGGGTATTTTTTCGCACTTGTTGAATAGCCGCAGGGCAGCCAATCAACAAGCGGTTCACTCATTTGCCCTTAGAAGCCATCACAGCCATGCTTACTAATGGCATGGCTGTGATTGGCCAGTGCATCAAGTGACCCAGCCTCTATATAAGCTGGAGTCACGTAGTGCTGCATGTTACATCATCTCATACTAATGTAGGGAGAGGATGCTGCTGCTGCTGTGAGGGACAGATTAGCTTTAGAAAATCATCTCATACTAGTGTAGGGAGAGGATGCTGCTGCTGCTGCTGTGAGGGACAGATTAGCTTTAGAAAATCTGTTAAAAACAGTGATTTATTGGTGGGTGGGTGCTAGAGGAGATTTTTGTTTGCTAGAGTACATTTTGTTTGCTAAGCCAAGTGCCTCATATAAAACCTAAGCAATTTTTCTGTTTGTTAGGTGGGCGTTTGCAGCCATTTTTGCAAGTGCAATGCACTTGCAACTGCTTGTGTGTCAGGGACACTACTTTAATTGTGTTCTGTTAGTTCAGTTGGCAACATTTTGGCATATTTAAATACTGATTTTACATTGCAGTTAGACAAATTACATTTTTTTATTTTTTTTGTATGCAAAATATTACATTTGCGGCCAGCGGGGCATTTCTTGCACAAAAATAAAAAGTGCGTCTACACTGCTGGTTTAAAAAAAAAAAATTTGAAATACTACATTTGCGGCCAGGGGTGCATTTCTTGCACAAAAATAAAAAGTGCGTCTACATTGCTGGTTTAAAAAAAAATATATTCTAAATACTACATTTGCGGTCAGCGGTACATTTCTTGCACAAAAATAAAAAGTGCATCTACATTGCTGGTTTAAAAAAAATATTCTAAATACTACATTTGCGGCCAGCGGTGCATTTCTTGAACAAAAATAAAAAGTGCGTCTACATTGCTGGTTTAAAAAAAATATATAATCGAAATACTACATTTGTGGCCGGCGGTACATTTCTTGCACAAAAATAAAAAGTGCGTCTACATTGCTGTTTTAAAAAAAAAGAATAATAAATAGTGCTACATAGTACATTTGCATCTTGCTGTGCATTTCTTGCACAAAATTAAAAAGTGCGTCGACATTGCTGGTTTAAAAAAAAAAAATAGTACTATATAGTACATTTGCACCTTGCTGTGCATTTCTTGCACAAAATTAAAATGTGCATCTACATTGCTGGTTTAAAAAAAAAGAATAATAAATAGTGCTACATAATACATTTGTGCCTTGCTGTGCATTTCCTCCTCCTCCATTTTTTATTTTTTTTATGTGATTTTAAGTTATTTCCCTATTCACATTTGTTTGCAGGGCACTTGACCTACTCTTATTCCCATTTTGCTTCCTTTTGCAGCCCTCTAGCCCTTTCCAGGACTTTTTTAGAGCCATTTTAGTGCCCAAAAGTTCGGGTCACCATTGACTTCAATGGGATTCGGGGTCAAGTTCGGGGCCGAACTCAAACTTTTTCGCGAAGTTCCGCCGAAACCGAACATCCAGGTGTCTGCTCAACTCTACTCAGTATAGCAGGGGCAGACTGAAGTGGGTAAGGAGGAGGAGGGACAGATTTGTGCCCCTTTTGTGTGGCTTTTAGGGTGCTCTTGCCAACGGGCTGAGTGGTTGGACGTTAAATGCCTTGTTAAGCATGTGGTACCCAAATGGCTGGTGTTTTTTCCACGTTTGATGTGCCTGAGACACAGTTTGCAGATAGCAACAGTGCAATCTGCTGCAGATGTGCTGAAAAGGGCCCAGACAGCTGAGCTTTGAAAAGTGGCCTGGGAGATAACAGCTGCAGAATGTGATGGAATAGGGTGGCTGCTGTCTACTCTTTCTTGATGATGGCTTCCTTGAGGTGGTGCCGCCTCACCTTCAGTTTCCTCCTCTGCTCTATCTGGCACCCAAGTCGCATCAGTGACCTCATCATCATCATCATCTCCATCTCCTCCATCTTCATCATCATCATTACCACTGGAGACAACTTGGCAATATGCTGCGGCTGGGGGAACATGAATGCCAATTTGTCTACCAGTGTTCTCCCCTCTCTCTAGGCTCATGTTCCTGTCATCTTCAACCTCAAAACCAACATCTGAATCCAGTAATTGCTGGGCATCATCAAGCAGATAGTGGCTGACGCTGTGGTCAAATAGCTCAGCTGACTCCTCCATGGCTGATGTTGGGGCTATAGGAGGAATAGATGTGAACAAGGAGGCAGATTTATCTACTCTGGCAACTGTAGGGACTGCACACTTGTCTCTGCTTGTGTGACAGAGGATGAGGTGGATGAGGAAGGTTTAGTAAGCCAGTCTACCACCTCCTCTGCATGCTGTGGCTGGATAGACTAAACAGAGGAAAATGATGCCCTGCCTGAGGACTGACCACCACGTCCACCTCTGCCTGTGGACACATTTGTTGCTGGCCCCCTTACATTGCCAATGGAACGTCTGCCTCTCCTTGTTGTCCTCCCAGACATTGTTGGGAGAGAGGGGGTGGTGCTTATTAGCAAATGTAAAGAAGAAGTGGCAATCTGTACGTAGATGCACTTTAATCAATGTAAAGTGGTGTTTGGTGTACTTTACTTTGAGTAATCACACTACACAGACACACTCCATGGATACACTATAATATACTGCAACATAATGCGTCCAACGTACAGTGACACAGAGAACTATGGCGTTAAACTTGAAGTAATGCACACAGAAGTAAGTGGTGTTAAACTTGCAGTTACGCACACAGAAGTAAATGGAGTTAAACTTGCAGTAATGCACAAAACTATATGGCGTGAAACTGGCAGTAACGCACACAAAACTGCATGTCGTTAAACTGGCAGTAACGCACACAGAAGTAAATGGCGTTAAACTGGCAGTAACGCACACAAAACGATATGGCATTAAACTGACAGTAACGCGCACAGAACTATATGGCGTTAAACTGGCAATAACGCACACAGAATTAAATGGCATTAAACTTGCAGTAATTCACACAGAATTAAATGGCGTTAAACTTGCAGAAACGCACAAAACTAGATGGCGTTAAACCGGAAGTGACGCACACAGAAGTAAATGGTGTTAAACTTGCAGTAATCAAATAGACGGTGTTCAACTGTCACTACACTGACACTATCTGAACTGTCACTATACACTAATGTAAAGATTAGTAACACGGTCTCACTACACTACACTGAAACTATCTGACCTGTCCCTACTCTTCATATCCACATCCACTAATGTATGTATGAATGACACGGTTTCACTACACTACAGTGAAACTATCTAAGCTGTCCCTACACTAGCTGCACACTATCCAAAGCTGAATGATGGTCCTCCTCACTACACTCACACTATCCCTAGTCTGGCTCTAAACTAATATTCTACACTGACAATTGAAGCACAATAGCACAGTATAGCACGCTAACTAACTAATAGCACTGAGCAGATCCCAGGTCTATCTCTCTCCACGCTGAAATCACACTGAAAATGGCTCTCATTGAAAAAACACTTTTATACTATGGGGCGGGAATAAGCCATGATTAGATAAAGTCATGATGACAGTGTCCAATCATGACTCTGACAGTGCTCTGTGCCCTGATTGGCTGAAGCTTTCACTGCTTCAGCCAATCAGGGCTTGCAATGATGGGTTCAGCAACACAATACATTGTGGTCAGTTCGGGGGGTCAAACAAACGGTCAAACGACCCGTTTGTTCGGCTGTTCGCCGAACTTCCGAACAGCGTGAGTTCGGCCAGAACTTATGCTCCAGCTGATCCGTTCGCCCAGCCCTAGTCCTGCATCCAGCGTGCTTTCTGAATGGACATACAGTGCTGCTGGAGGGTTCATAACTGATCAAAGAGTGCGCCTGTCCAGAGACTCTGTTGATAAGATAAGATAAGATAAGATAAGATAAGATAAGATAAGATAAACCTTTATTCATCCCACAGTGGGGAAATTTCTTTGTTACAGCGGCATGAAAAAATAAACACTAAATGCAAATATATAGACAATAGACATACTATAGTATACAAGTATATACACAACACAATGTATAAATACAAATGAGGAAAAAGTAAGTATTGCAGGTAGTATTGCACACAGGTGGTATTGCATGTATTGCAAGTAATATTGCACACAGGTAGTATTTTACACAATAAAACAGTAATAACAATGTTTATTATGGTTAATGGTTCACTGGGAGCAGCTTTGATTGTAAAGTCTAATAGCAGCAGGGAGAAAAGACCTTCTATAACGCTCCTTTAGACACTTAGGATGTAACAATCTGTCACTGAAGGAGCTGCTCAACAAGGTAACGGTTTCATACAGGGGGTGAGAGGCATTCTGCAGCAATGATGATAGTTTTGCTACCATCCTCCTTTCTCCCACCTCCTGTACAGTGTGCAGGGGAATCCCCAGCTGGCCTTCCTGATCAGCTTGTCCAGCCTCTTCCTGTCTGCAGTAGAGATGCTGCTGCCCCTGCAGACCACACCATAGAATATGGCTGAGGCCACCACAGAGTCAGGTCTTCAGTAGCTCTCCCTGCACTCCAAAAGACCTTAGTCTCCTCAGCAGAAAGAGTCTGCTCTGCCCTTTCTTATAGATTGCCTCAGTGTTGTCTGTCCAGTCCAGTTTGTTGTTTTGGGGAACACCCAGGTATTTGTAAGAGTCCACTCTCACAATGTCCTTTCCCTGAATGTTTACCAATGGAAATGATGAAGTGTGTTTGTGCCTACAGAAATCCACCACCGGTTCTTTGGTTTTCCCCGCGTTTATCTGGAGGCAGCTCCGTCCGTTGGCACCAGTCCACAAAGTTCTGTATAAGTCCTCTGTACTCTCTGTCATCATCATTCGTGATCAGACCGAGGATGGCAGAGTCATCAGAGAACTTCTGTAGGTGACAGGTTGCTGAGCTAAACATGAAGTCTGCAGTGTAGATGGTGAAGAGAAACGGGGCAAGAACCGTTCCCTGCGGGGCTCCAGTGTTGCAGACAATCATGTCAGACTCACAGTCACGAGTCCTCACATACTGTGGTCGGTCTGTGAGGTAGTCCAGGATCCAGGCAGACAGATGATGGTTCACTCCCATGTACACCATCTTATCCCTCAGGAGCGCAGGTTGGATGGTGTTAAAAGCACTAGAGAAGTCAAAAAACATGACTCTCACAGTGCTCCCAGCCTTTTCCAGGTGTGAAGTAGCCCGATTTAGGAGGAAGATGACTGCATCTTCCACGCCAATGCCAGGTTGGTAGGCAAACTGAAGTGGATCCATTGATGGGCTCACCAGAGGTCGGAGATGAGTGAGCACCAGCCTCTCCATTGTCTTCATCAGATGGGAGGTCAGTGCTACTGGTCGGTAGTCCCCAAGGTCTTTTGGGCGTGACGTCTTTGGAACAAGCACCACGCAGGATGTTTTCCATAGCTGTGGCACCTTCCCCAGCTTCAGGCTCAGGTCAAACATGCACAGCAATATGCCGCACAGCTGGTCTGCACAGGTCTTTAGTAGCCTGGAGCTAATGCCGTCTGGGCCCACAGCCATCCTCGCTTTGATCTTCCTGAGCTCCATTCTCACCTGGGCTTCTGTAAGGGGTAGTGTGTATTGGTTGGAGTGTTGACTTGAGGGAATCGGCAGGGGGGGAAATTAGGTGTGTTGTGAAATGACTGTGAGCTGATAGCAGTGCAGAGAGAGGTGGGGCTGGAGCTGTTTGCTGTGGAAGCAAAGAAGAGGGATTGCAGCAGGGGGGACTGGATGGGGGCAGGGGAGGGTAGCCGATCAAATCTGTTAAAGAATAGATTCAGATCATTTACCCACTGCTGGTCACCCTCAGCCTGAGGCTCACACTTATAAAAATGAATCAGTCCTGGATCAGCAGCTATCAAGCCCCTGATGCTGATGTAACTGATTGAATTTGCTAGGGATCTGGGATCCCTTAAAGACTGCCTTTGCTGCCTAAGTGCCTATCCTATTCCTGAATCTTGATGATGCCAGCTTTCAACTATATTTTTGGTTTAGGGCACCACCAACACCCAAGGCCCAATTTTTCTGCACCTGTTTGACTGAGGCATGTAATTACAATTTTTAAAATAATTGTTTACAGCAGGGCCCATTCAGAGTATATAATACAGTCAGTATAGTATATATATTGCAGTTCAGAGCACATAGTGCAGTCTGCCAGGTATATATATTGCAGTTCAGAGTATATGGTGCAGTCCGTATAGTAAATATATGTTAGTTCAGAGTATATAGTGCAGTCTGTATAAAATATATATTGCAGTTCAGAGCATATAATGCAGTCTGCATAGTATATATATTGCAGTTCAGAGTATATAGTGCAGTCCGTATAGTATATATATATATATATCTGTTCAGAGTAAATATATTGCAGTTCAGAGTGTATAGCACAGTCAGTATAGTATATATAATGCAGTTCGGAATATATAGTACAGTCAGTATAGTATATATAATGCAGTTCAGAGTATATAGTGCAGTCATTGAAGTATATATAATACAGTGGAGAACATATAGGGGAACCCCATGCCAAAATAAAAAAAAATGGAGTTGGATGTCCTCCAAAATCCATACCAGGCCCTTCAGGTCTGGTATGGATTTTAAGGCAAACCCAATGCCAACATTTAAAAAAATGGCTTGGGGGCCCCCCCAAAATCTACACCAGACCCTTATCTGAGCATTCAACCTGGCAGGTCAGGATAGGGGGGTGTGCGAGCGCCCCCCTTCCTGAACCACACCAGGCCACATGCCTTCAACATGGGGAGGGTGCATGTTGATGTGGACAAGGGCCCATTCCCGACAACCCTGGCCGGTGGTTGTCGGGGTTTGCAGGCAGGGGGCTTATCGAAATCTGGAAGCCCGCCTAATAGAGAGGCAGAACGGGGAACAGCCAATGTAAACACGGTGGCTTCCCTTTCTGTCAGGGGACATAACAGAGATCTACTGATCCCTGTAATCATGATCAGTGAGATCTGTTATGTCCCTGCCAGCCCAGCCCCCACACAGTTAGAACATAATGAGGGAACACATTTAACTCCTTGATTGGCCCCTACAGGTTAATGCCTTCCCTGCCAATGACATTAAAACAGTAATCCGTGGCTATTTTTAGCACTGATCGCTGTATAAATGTCATTGGTCCCAAAAAAGTGTAAAAAATGTCTCATATGTCCTCTGCAATATTGCAGTCCTGATAAAAATCGCAGATCACCGCCATTACCAGTAAAAAAAAAAAAAAAATAAGCAAAAACGCCATAAATCAATTCCCACAGTTTGTAGACGCTATAACTTTTGCACAACCCAATCAATATATGCCTATTGCGTTTTTTTTTTTACCAAAAATATGTAGAAGAATACATATCAGCCTAAACTGATGAATACATTTGTTTTTTTATACTTTTGTTGGCTATGTATTATAGCAAAAAGTAAAAAAAAAATGTTCTATTTTCAAAATTGTCACTCTTTTTTTGTTTATAGCGCAAAAAATAAAAAACGCAGAGGTGATCAAATACCACCAAAAGAAAGCTCTATTTGTGAGAAAAAAGGACATCAATTTTATTTGGGTACAACGTCCCACGACCGTGCAATTGTCAGTTAAAGCGACACAGTGCCATATCGCAAAAAGTGCTCTGGTCAGGAAGGGAGTAAATCCTTCCGGGGCTGAGGTGGCTAAAAAATAAAAAAATTTAAAAAGTGTCTCACGATGTACATCCATCGCCCATCACTGCACCGATGGACCGAAAAATAAAAAAATTGTGAAAATCGCATCTGCCTCTTTCAGAGGCGACTCGCCGAATGGGCTGTCTTCGGTTTGACAGCTCTTATATAGGCAAGGACGGAGCCACCCGATGTCGTAGGTGGGTGACCCGGGCCCCTTGTGACATCATATGCCGCCACAGGGGGCGGGGTCACCCATTTACATCACCTGGTCGCGTCCGCCTGTGCCGTGATTGATGATGGATGTACATCCCGGAACACTTTTTTTTTTTTCTAAGGAATTGTCCAAAACTGTCTCCTGTCGTTTTTTGTCGGGACAAGGTCATTCAGTGCCCAGGGCGAAGATGGCGAATTGCGCCCCCCCCATGGTGAAATGTGGGTGTTGCTTAAATGAGGCTACATATTGGGTGTGGCTTAAAGGGACTGTGGTTTAAGAGAGTCTGAGATGACTTACATGTAGAAGAAGTAGTGCAGAATGCAGTAATGTTAAATAGGGAATGTTCATTGTGGAGTGTACGGTGGTGGGTAGTATGTGCAGGAGAGGATTGCTGAGTGTATGTAGGTGGGTAGTATGTGCAGGAGATTAGTGCAGAGTGTATGTAGGTGGGTATAATGTGCACGTGAGGAGTGTGGAGTGTACAGCAGTGGGTAGTATGTGCAGGATGGTGTCAGTAGGGCAGTGGACGGTGTCAGTAGTTCTTTATTTTTATTATTCTTTTTTATTATTATTTTTTTACAATTTACTTTTTTTGTATTTTTCTTTCATTTTTTCAAAATGCTTTTTGGGGGCCAGTGGATGGTGTCAGTAGGGCAGTGATTTTTTTTTATTTTTATTATTTTATTTTTTTAATTATTTTTACAATTTATTTTTGTATTTTTTGTTTTTCACAATGATTGGGGGTGGGTAGTGGACAGTGTCAGGAGAGCAGTGGATGGTATCAGTGTTTTTTTGTGTATTTTTTATGGTTTTGTTGTTTATTATTTTTTTTTAAATACTTTTTTAAAATATTTTTTCACAATGCTTTTGGGGAAGGGGGTGGGGGGTATGTGGAAGTGGATGGTGTCAGTGAGGCAGTGGACGGTGTCAGTAAGGCAGTGGACGGTGTCAGTAGGTTTTTATATTTACATATTGATTTTTCTACAATTTAATTTGTTTTTATTTTTTTTTCACAATGCTTTTTAGGGGGAGGGGGTTGGGGCAGTGGACAGTGTTGGTAGGGCAGGAGGGAGTGGTGTCAGTAGTTTTTTATTTTATATTTTTTTTACAACTTCATTTTTTATAATTTTTTTTTACAATTACATTTTTTAATATTTATTGATTATTTTTTCCAGCCCTGTTGGGGGGCTTTGGTGAGATAATAGGGGTCTAAAGAGACCCCTGACATCTCTCTTTTGAGACAGGGAAAGGGACTGAGGGCACAGATTCTACAGTCCCTTTCTCAGTACTGAACATGAATGAACGGGAGACAGCGGCTCCCGTCCATTCATAAACTGAAGCAGAATAACACACAGGTTACTCTGCTCAGTTATCACAGGACATAGAAGCGATCTGTAATTAATGCTCTCCATGTCCCATTCAGACAAGGAAGGGGCCGGTAAAATACATATTTATCGGCCCCTTACTCTGCTCACCATCCTGACACATCACCCCGCCTGTCCTCCTTCCAAAGCCCCCCTCCGCCTGTTCTCCGGCCGCTGTGTTTCCCTCCTCCTCCTCCCATGGCTGCGGGGGATGAGGAGGGGTGGAGGAGGAAGACACAGCGGCTGGAGAACAGGCAGAGGGGGGCTGGTGAAGGAAGTGAATGGCTTGTTGTGCCGGGTGCAGGAGAGCACTTGTCACATCTTACAGACAGTTACAGTGGCATCGGCTAGTGTGTATAGTGACACACTGTTTTCAAGCACACTGCCAGCACTTCACCTGCGCCCCCCCTCCTGAAAATTGTACCGCCCGGGGCATTCGCCCCTCCCACCCCTGCCTTGTACTGACCCTGGGTAGGGGTACAATGTACCCAATACCCATTCACACAGGGGGGCTGGGATCTGGGGGCCCCCTTGTTAAAGGGGACTTTCAGATTCTGATAAGCCCCCCGCCTGCAGACCCCAACAACCACAGCCCAGGGTTGTTGGGAAGAGGCCCTTGTCCCCATCAACATGGGGACAAAGTGCTTTGGGGTGGGGGGTGCAGAGCCCCCTGCCCCAAAGCACCCACCCCCCATGTTAAGGGAATGTGGCCTGGTACGGTTCAGGATGGGGGGGCGCTCGCTCATCCTCCCCTATCCTGCCCGGCCAGGCTGCATGCTTGGATAAGGGTCTGATATGGAATTTGGGGGACCTCCACATCAATTTTTTTTAATTTTGGTGTGGAGTTCCCCTTAAAATCCATACCAGACCCAAAGGGCCTGGTGTGAACTGGGGAGGACCCTACGCTGTTTTTTCCTTGATTTTTTTATCTATATTGCTGGGAGCTGGCAATACATTACAGCCGTGAGCAAGTTTATATGACATTTTTCCTTTAGAAATGTCATTTTGCTGCGGTACTGTTCTAAACATCACACAGATGGTCCACTTTGCAAGCAGACTAAGGGGACCCCGCCACAATATTTAAAGGAATATTTAATTTTTATTTTTTCACTTTCAGCACTATTAATATCACTGCTCCTGGAAAAAGAAAAAAACAATCCTTTTTTAAAAAAAATGTTTGCATTGATACATGTCCCCTAAGGCAGTACCCAGGTCCCCATACACCTTTTATGGCAATAACTTGCATATAAGCCTTTAAAATGAGCACTTTTGATATTACATGTTTTTGTCCTATAGACTTTAATAGGGTTTGCATGTGCCCACAAATTTTTTGCCTGTTTGCGTTGTTCTGGTGCGAACCGAACCGGGCGGTGTTCGGCCCATCCCTAGTAAAGAGCATTCGTCCCATAATGTACCATGAGCTGTAGATAGAGCAATTATTAGCAGGAACACCCTGAGACCAGGAAGTTATTTCAAGAGTTTCTCCATGTTATACAGGTTGAGAGAGGCTGTCTTAGAGCTTCCACTACTCACATCAGAGATTCCTATCTCTCCAGCTTATTTTATGCACATCTTCGGTTCTTGGATGGGAAGTCGTTCCACTTCATCGACTCATGTCTTGACTCCTGGCAGGGGAGCATTCCAGCTGTCTTGGTGCATGTTGGAAGCAATGAAAGAATACGTGGAAGGTATAGGTTCCTTAAGAATCGTTTTAACCGCTTCCCGACCGCGCGCCGTCTTTTCACGGCGGCAGTCGGGGAGCTGGGCGCGAATCGACGTAAATAGGCGGCGATTCGCATTTTGCCTACTAGGGGGCGCGCGCCCCCGCCGCACTCCTGAGGAGTGTGCCCGCAGCTCGGGCGGACCCGATGTCCGCCGGCGAGCCGCGATGAGCGGCAAAAGACAAAAGAACGGGGAACCGCCGATGTTTGCTAAGAATTCCTTGGATATGGAAGGTGCATAAGAAAGTAACGAAGGTTGTACGTGGTTCTGTCGACCTTACGAGGGGACGGTCCTCAGTTCTGTACTCAGCTACTTCACCTTGCTGAAGGGTAGGTTCTTGGCTTCTACACGTATTTTATTCGACCTCTCTATCCTTAGAGACTACACTCATCACCTTCGAGATTCTGTCGGAGAGAGTTGGACATATTGTACCTCTTTGAGAACTTTATTGAAGGACCAGAGTCCCACAAGGACGATTA
>BLSH010483974.1:1066697-1092581 GCA_018402905.1 Glandirana rugosa | reverse complement strand
CATTAATGCAATTAAATATATGGCGTTAAACTTGTATTAATGCACAGAACTATATGGCGTTAAACTTGCAGTAAAGCACAGAACTATATGGTGTTAAACTTGCAGTAAAGCACAGAACTATATGATGTTAAACTTGCAGTAACGCGCAGAACTATATGGCGTTAAACTTGCAGTAATGCAATGAAATATATGGTGTTAAACTTGCAGTAATGCACAGAAATATATGGCGTTAAACTTGCAGTAACACAATGAACTATATGGCGTTAAACTTGCAGTAAAGCACAGAACTATATGGCATTAAACTTGCAGTAACGCACAGAACTATATGGCGTTAAACTTGCAGTAACGCAATGAATTATATGGCATTAAACTTGCAGTAACACATTGAAATATATGGTGTTAAATTTGCAATAATGCAATGAAATACATGGCGTTAAACTTGTATTAATGCAATGAAATATATGGCATTAAACTTGCAGTAACGCACAGAACTATATGGTGTTAAACTTGCAGTAATGCACAGAACTATATGGCGTTAAACTTGCAGTAATGCAATGAGCTATATGGCATTAAACTTGCAGTAATGCAGAGAACTATATCGCGTTAAACTTGCAGTAATGCACAGAACTATATGGCTTTAAACTTGCAATAATGCAATGAAATATATTGCGTTAAAATTGCAGTAACACACAAAACTATATGGCTTTAAACTTGCAGTAATGCACAGAATTATATGGCATTAAACTTGCAGTAATTCACAGAACTATATGGCCTTAAACTTGCAGTAACGCACACAATTATATGGTGTTAAACTTGCAGTAATGCACAGAACTATATGGCGTTAAACTTGCAGTAACGCACATAACTATATGACGTTAAATTTGCAGTAACGCAAGAACTATATGGCGTTAAACTTGCAGTAACGCACAGAACTATATGGCGTTAAACTTGCAGTAACGCAATGAATTATATGGCATTAAACTTGCAATAACACATTGAAATATATGGCATTAAACTTGCATTAATGCAATTAAATATATGGCGTTAAACTTGTATTAATGCACAGAACTATATGGCGTTAAACTTGCAGTAACGCTTAGAACTATATGGCTCAAAACTTGCAGTAATGCAATGAGCTATATGGCATTAAACTTGCAGTAATGCAGAGAAATATCTCGCGTTAAACTTGCAGTAACGCACAGAACTATATGGCGTTAAACTTGCAGTAATGCAATGAAATATATTGCGTTAAAATTGCAGAAACACACAGAACTATATGGTGTTAAACTTGCAGTAATGCACAGAACTATATGGTGTTAAACTTGCAGTAATTCACAGAACTATATGGCGTTAAACTTGCAGTAACGCACACAATTATATGGTGTTAAACTTGCAGTAATGCACAGAACTATATAGCATTAAACATCAAACTTGCAGTAACGCACATAACTGTATAGCGTTAAACTTTCAGTAACGCACAGAACTATATGGCGTTAAACTTGCAGTAACACACAGAACTATATGGCGTTAAACTTGCAGTAACGCAATGAATTATATGGCATTAAACTTGCAATAACACATTGAAATATATGGCATTAAATTTGCATTAATGCAATGAAATATATGGCGTTAAACTTGTATTAATGCAATGAAATATATGGCATTAAACTTGCAGTAATGCACAGAACTATATGGCGTTAAACTTGCAGTAACGCACAGAACTATATGGCTCAAAACTTGCAGTAATGCAATGAGCTATATGGCATTAAACTTGCAGTAATGCAGAGAACTATCTCGCATTAAACTTGCAGTAACGCACAGAACTATATGGCGTTAAACTTGCAGTAATGCAATGAAATATATTGCATTAAAATTGCAGAAACACACAAAACTATATGGCGTTAAACTTGCAGTAATGCACAGAACTATATGGTGTTAAACTTGCAGTAACGCACACAATTATATGGTGTTAAACTTGCAGTAATGCACAGAACTATATAGCATTAAACAGTAAACTTGCAGTAACGCACATAACTATATAGCGTTAAACTTTCAGTAACGCCCAGAACTATATGGCGTTAAACTTGCAGTAACGCACAGAACTATATGGCGTTAAACTTGCAGTAACGCAATGAATTATATGGCATTAAACTTGCAATAACACATTGAAATATATGGCATTAAACTTGCATTAATGCAATGAAATATATGGCGTTAAACTTGTATTAATGCAATGAAATATATGGCATTAAACTTGCAGTAACGCACAGAACTATATGGCGTTAAACTTGCAGTAACGCTTAGAACTATATGGCTCAAAACTTGCAGTAATGCAATGAGCTATATGGCATTAAACTTGCAGTAATGCAGAGAACTATCTCGCGTTAAACTTGCAGTAACGCACAGAACTATATGGCGTTAAACTTGCAGTAATGCAATGAAATATATTGCGTTAAAATTGCAGAAACACACAAAACTATATGGCGTTAAACTTGCAGTAATGCACAGAACTATATGGTGTTAAACTTGCAGTAATTCACAGAACTATATGACGTTAAACTTGCAGTAACGCACACAATTATATGGTGTTAAACTTGCAGTAATGCACAGAACTATATAGCATTAAACATTAAACTTGCAGTAACGCACATAACTATATAGCGTTAAACTTTCAGTAACGCACAGAACTATATGGCGTTAAACTTGCAGTAACGCAATGAATTATATGGCATTAAACTTGCAATAACACATTGAAATATATGGCATTAAATTTGCATTAATGCAATGAAATATATGGCGTTAAACTTGTATTAATGCAATGAAATATATGGCATTAAACTTGCAGTAATGCACAGAACTATATGGCGTTAAACTTGCAGTAACGCACAGAACTATATGGCTCAAAACTTGCAGTAATGCAATGAGCTATATGGCATTAAACTTGCAGTAATGCAGAGAACTATCTTGCATTAAACTTGCAGTAACGCACAGAACTATATGGCGTTAAACTTGCAGTAATGCAATGAAATATATTGCGTTAAAATTGCAGAAACACACAAAACTATATGGCGTTAAACTTGCAGTAATGCACAGAACTATATGGTGTTAAACTTGCAGTAATTCACAGAACTATATGGCGTTAAACTTGCAGTAACGCACACAATTATATGGTGTTAAACTTGCAGTAATGCACAGAACTATATAGCATTAAACATTAAACTTGCAGTAACGCACATAACTATATAGCGTTAAACTTTCAGTAACGCACAGAACTATATGTCGTTAAACTTGCAGTAACGCAATGAATTATATGGCATTAAACTTGCAATAACACATTGAAATATATGGCATTAAATTTGCATTAATGCAATGAAATATATGGCGTTAAACTTGTATTAATGCAATGAAATATATGGCATTAAACTTGCAGTAACGCACAGAACTATATGGCGTTAAACTTGCAGTAATGCACAGAACTATATGGCGTTAAACTTGCAGTAATGCAATGAGCTATATGGCATTAAACTTGCAGTAATGCAGAGAACTATCTCACGTTAAACTTGCAGTAACGCACAGAACTATATGGCATTAAACGTGCAGTAATGCAATGAAATATATGGCGTTAAACTTGCAGTAACACACAAAATTATATGGTGTTAAACTTGCAGAAATGCACAGAACTATATAGCATTAAACATTAAACTTGCAGTAACGCACATAACTATATAGCGTTAAACTTTCAGTAACGCACAGAACTATATGGCGTTAAACTTGCAGTAACGCACAGAACTATATGTCGTTAAACTTGCAGTAATGCCCTGAAATATATGGTGTTAAACTTACAGTAATGCACAGAAATATATGGCATTAAACTTGCAGTAACACAATGAACTATACAGCATTAAACTTGCAGTAACTCACAGAACTATATGGCATTAAACGTACAGTAATGCACAGAATTATATGGCGTTAAACTTGCAGTAATGCACATAACTATATAGCATTAAATTTGCAATAACACTCAGAAATTTTTGGTGTTAAACTTGCAGTAACGCATAGAACTATATGACGTTAAACTTGCACTAACACAATGAAATATACGGTGTTGAACGGTCACTACACTGACACAGTCTGAACACATTGAAATATATGGCATTAGATTTGCATTAATGCAATGAAATATATGGCGTTAAACTTGTATTAATGCAATGAAATATATGGCATTAAACTTGCAGTAGTGCACAGAACTATATGGCGTTAAACTTGCAGTAATGCAATGAGCTATATGGCATTAAACTTGCAGTAATGCAGAGAACTATCTCACGTTAAACTTGCAGTAACGCACAGAACTATATGGCATTAAACGTGCAGTAATGCAATGAAATATATGGCGTTAAACTTGCAGTAACACACAAAATTATATGGTGTTAAACTTGCAGAAATGCACAGAACTATATAGCATTAAACATTAAACTTGCAGTAACGCACATAACTATATAGCGTTAAACTTTCAGTAACGCACAGAACTATATGGCGTTAAACTTGCAGTAACGTACAGAACTATATGTCATTAAACTTGCAGTAATTCCCTGAAATATATGGTGTTAAACTTACAGTAATGCACAGAAATATATGGCATTAAACTTGCAGTAACACAATGAACTATACAGCATTAAACTTGCAGTAACTCACAGAACTATATGGCGTTAAACTTACAGTAATGCACAGAATTATATGGCGTTAAACTTGCAGTAATGCACATAACTATATAGCATTAAATTTGCAATAACACTTAGAAATTTTTGGTGTTAAACTTGCAGTAACGCACAGAACTATATGGCGTTAAACTTTCAGTAACACAATGAAATATACGGTGTTAAACGGTCACTACACTGACACAGTCTGAACTGTGCCTAGATGCACACTAATGTAAAGATGAATGGTGGCCAATGCACTACAATCACACTATCTGGACTGTCCCTACTCTAGATAGACACTAATGGAAAGATGAATGACTCATCACTACACTACACTGACACTAACTGAATTGTTCCTAGCTGCACACTAATGCAAAGATGAATGATGGTCATCACTACACTAACACTGACTATCCTTAGATTGACACTAAACTAATATTCTACACTGACAATAGAATCACAATAGCACACTATAGCACACTAACTGTCTAGTAGCACTGAACAGAGCCCTGTTCTATCTCTCTCCACACCAATATCACACTAAAAATTGCCGCTATTGAAAGAATACTTTTATAGTGTGGGACGGGATTAAGAGTAATGAGCCATGATTGGATAGAGTCATCATGAAGTGTCCAATCATGGCTCTGACAGTGCTCTGTGGCCTGATTGGGTGAAGCTTTCACTGCTTCAGCCAATCAGGGCTTTCAATGCACTGTGCAGCGGCACAGTGCCATGTGGTCTTTCTGCGGGCCGAACAAATTGTCGAATGCCCTAATAATTTGGTTGTTCGGTGAACAGCCAATGTTCGGGCCGAACTCATGCTCGGGCCAAACCGTTCGCCCATCCCAAATGAGAAACAAGGGGTACTACTGTATGTATCTAGTCCTCATTTACTTGGGGGAGTTAGATACAATATATGGAGGTTCCCATGTTTGAAAGGGGTTCCAGATTGTGATAAGTGTTCCTCCCACAGACCCCACGTCCGCAAGGCCAGGGATAAGCATAAGGCCATCTGGCAAGTTTCCATTCCCATATTGAGGGCATGTTCTTGTATTATTCGTGACAGAGGTTATGCTCTTTGCCCCTCCCTTTTCTGGCCTGCTTTAAAAATCCATACTCTGCACTTTTTTGTGTGTGTGTGTGTGTGTGGAATCCCCATTGAAAATCCATACCAGACCCCTATCTGTAATAAGGTTTTGGTATGGATTTTAGGGTAGACTCCACACCATTTTATTGTGTGGATTCCCCTTAAAAAATTATATCAAACCCATATCAAGTATAATGACCTCGTTTGCATTTTGGGAGGGATGCCATGCTATTTTTTTCAGCAGGGCAAGTTGATTAGTATGTTTCAGGAGAGGAGGCGCATACACACTGCCCTTTTCTTTTCTAGTCACCCATGCAGCAAGCCTGGGTAAGGGTCTAGTGTGCTTTTTTGAGGAGGACCCCAGACAAAAGACAAAAAAATGGCATAAGGTATTTTAATAGGGGTCTGGTATGGGTTTTTAAAGGGGACCTCACACAAAAAATGTCAAAACATCCCCCCAAATGCATACCAGATACTTATTCTAGATAAGGATTTTATATATATTTTAAGGAGGAGCCCACAAAAAAAAATCCATGCAGGCTGGCTGGCCAGGAAATGGAGGAGAAGTGAGCATGAGCCCCCCTCCTAAACCATACCAGGCCACATGCTCTCCACATGGGGAAGGTACCGGAAAGTATCTTGTTCCTATGTTAATGAGGAAAAGGGCCTCATCCCCACATTCCTTGCCTCATGGATGTGAAGGTTACTTTTTATGGAGTACATTTTACAGGTGTACCATTTGACATGCAGGTTTAAAACATCTCTGAAGCATGTTATTTAAAGCAATTGTCTATTATTATTATTATTATTATTATTAATAATAATAATAATAATAATGTTAATATTATTGTTATAATAGAAGATATATATAGTGCCAGCAGTTTGCGCAGTGCTATACAATATTAAAGGACACAGTACAGTTACAATACTATTCAATACAAGAGGGTTAGGGTAGGGGCATGTGGTACTTACTGTAAAAGGGATGGAAAGATTAAAATATCAGCTGTTAGCTGGAGGTAGTAATAGGCTTCCCTGAAGAGATGGGATTTCGAGGATCGTTTAAAGGTGAACAGGATAGGAGATAGTGGGACAGATTTTTGTAGAGAGTCCCAGAGGATGGGAGAGGATCTGGAGAATGGGAGCATGGGAAGAAGTGATGAGGAAACTAGAGAGCAGGGGGTCTTGGAAGGAGTGGTGAGGATGGTTTGGGTGATATATTGAGAGAAGATTGGTGATGTAGTTTGGGCAGAGTTGTAAATGGCATTGTATGCTGTTTTTAGTACTTTGAATTTGTTGTGTAATTAGAAGCCAGTGGAAGGATTGGCAGAGAGACATGGCAGACACTGAGCTGTTGGTAAGGTAGATGAGTTTGGCAGCAGCTTTCATGATAGACTGAAGGGGGGTAGCCTATTTAGAGGTAGGCCTATGAGAAGGGAGTTGCAATAGTCAATGTAAGAAATAACAAGGGAGTAAAGGAGTAGCTTGGGGGTTTCTTTGGTTAAGAAAAGGCATATTTTAGAGGTGTTACAGGAAGTCTAAAATGTTTGGACAGTGATTGGATTTGGGGCTGAAAGGATTGGTCAGAAACCAGGATTGCACCTAGGACCCTGGGAGGGTAGGGACCGATATTAGAGTTGGGCCGAACACCCCCTGTTCGGTTTGCGACAGAATTCTTGAACATCACAAAGGTTTGGACCCGGACCCCATTAAAGTCTATGAAACCTGAATTTGAAAAATCAAAAGTCCCCATTTTGAAGGCCCTTTGGGTCTGGTACGTATTTTAAGAGGAGCCCCGTGCCAAAATTAAAAAAAAATGGCGTGGGCCCCCCAAAATCCATACCAGACCCTTATCCAAGCATGCAGCCCAGTAGGTCAGGAAACCTGAACTGTACCAGTCCACATGCCCTCAACATGGGGAGGGGCTCTGCCCCCCCCTTTCCCAAATCACCTTGTCCCCATGTTGATGGGGACAAGGGCCTCTTCCTGACAACCCTGGGCTGTGGGGGTTTGTGGGCAAGGGGCTTATTGGAACATGGAAGCCCCCTTTAAAAAGGGGGCCACCAGATCCCAGCCCCCTCCCTATGTGAATGAGTTTAGGGTACATTGATCCCTTACACATGCACCAAAAAAAGTGTCAAAAATAAATAAAGACAGGAGGCAGTTTTTGACAATCCCTTTATTAAAAAAATAAAAAAACAAGTCCCCCAATGTAGATCTGTTGTCAATCACGATGCACACCGCACCACCAGACCCCCCCAAAAAAGTTCCACCTTCAAGGAAGGCTAACTTTCTCAGTTTAACAGTTCTTAAATAGGTAAGCGGCGGGCCACCTAGGGACATGCTGAGCTTGTGACATCACAAGGGGGTGGTGTCACTAGGTCAACATCAACAGGTGGCCCCACCCCTTACCTATTTAAGGACTGTCAAACGGCGGCGAGTGGTTAGCCTTCATCACGGGTGGAGCATATTTTTTTCTTTTTTCAGTCCGGTGGTGCAGCTGATGTCGTGGTTTACCGGGGGATCTGGAGGACATTTTTTTTTTATTTGTGACAGGCCATTGTAGATCCTCCCCAGAGAATACACAGAGAATGCACTTCAGATAGGTGAACCAGGTAGGTTAGTTCACAGCAGAGGACTGTCTTAGCAGGACTTGTTTTGAAAGGAGATCTCCAAAGTGGGGTCCTGGACAAAAATAATGACCCAGCAAAGGATTAAACCCTATTTCACTACACCTAAATTGAAAAAAGCAAACAAAAAAAATGAATGACTACTAACCCAAAGCTGCTCTTCACAAAAATAATTTGTTTGACAACAGCACCACATTAGTGGACAAAGTGACTCCTCTATTACATACATTTTAGGTAAATATACAGAATAATGTTACTTTCTTTTTGTAGAAACATCTGCTTGCTTATCTGCCCCACAGTGTCTTTGGGTTGTCATGGATGAGCAGATATCCATTGATGATGATGGATAGGGTGAGAAAATGTTGCCACAAACTAGTCAATAAAGAGCTAGGATCCTTTAAGTTTTTACTGGAGAATTACAGTCCACTGTCCTCCATAACATTTCTTCTTTTACGTTTCTACACAGAAGGGTAATGGATCATACCCATCTTCACTAAAATTGGAGAATATCCATGTGTAATAGCAAGCTTGTCTGACATCCAGGGTCCTTGTTTTTATCTACTAGAAAAGCAGAAGCTGCCCAATTGCAAATGATGCTCTAAAGGAGTATTCTTTTCTATTATCAGACTATGAGCAGCCTAGGGTTACCTATGTATAACCTAGCTAGTGATTATTAAGCCACCTATGGAGCATAAAGTGTGAAATCTGTTGCAGAAATCTGACAGTGACCAATCACATCACTGTTTCTTTTTACAAGTTATATGAGCAATTGAGAATACATTCCATGCATACTGTACATACAATAAAGAACTGCACCATGATGTAGATGTACCTAGTATTAGCAATTGAAAAAAACGTTCGATTTGACCCATGGCAATTGCAACCAGTAACAAAAGCCCAATTCACAAAAGAAAATCAATAAAGTATCTTATTTAGTAAGACAATAAATAGCAATGACAAGCATAAAACACAATTTATCAAAGCCGGAGCATCATGACTTTACCAAAATCACAACTTCAACTAAAGGGCAGCTTTATCTATAGAGACACACATGCTTAGAAATACGTCATGCAGAATCTAGTCATCCATTTCTAATTACCTTCTTATTTTAATTCTAAGGAAGATGTTGGTATTTTCTGCACTTTCAATTTATTTTAGTTCTTATAAATGGAAACAAAATGGGCTCCTGATTACGTATTGATTCCATACACAGCCGGAGCACAAAAAGTGCATCATGGGTGCCCTAAGGGGTGGGCAGTCAGATTACTTACAGTTGTTTCATTGCCAAGGTTAAAGTTCAAACATATTTCTATTTGTACAGACTGTATCTTTCTTCCACTACAGTTTTCAAAATCAAGATAGCTCAGCTTTCCATTCTATAATTTTAGTGAGAAAATATGTCTTTTGCTTGCAATAAGGCATAAGAGGGAACAACTTTTTCAGCAGATATAAACACAAGGATATTTAAAAATGGTTAGTAGTTTTTTAATTTGAAATCTGATGTAATAAACATACAGTTTTAGTAAAAGTATAGCAACTCTTTTCATTTGAATAAAAATGGAAACTTGCAATGCAAACACTGATGTGGAACAGGAAAGCTGATGGGTGGCATGTCCCCTTGTGCTTATCCTGACTCACTATTATATTCAACATGATGATCAGGTGCAGTAATAGCAAGAAAACTAGGCAAGGGAATGCGGCAACCGTCACCTTTTATAGCTCCTATATCAGTATATAATGCATCTAGGGAAAAAGAATCCGCTTAGAGAGTACAGCATTGGGGGCACAGTGTTAGCTAGCACTACAGAAGAAAAAGATTTTGGGGTGCTTATTTCAGATGATTGCAAAATGAGCAAACAGTGTAACCAGGCAGTGGGAAAAGCAAATAGAATTCTGGGATGTATCAGTAGAGGGATCACCAGCAGGAGGAAGGAGGTTCTGATTCCTCTATATAGATCTTTAGTGAGACCTCACTTAGAATACTGTGTCCAGTTCTGGAGACCTCACTTACAAAAAGATATTGATAAAATAGAACGAGTCCAGAGACGGGTAACAAAAATGGTGAAAGGTCTGGGGGATAAAACATATCAAGAGCGACTTCAGGAACTTAATATGTACAGTCTGGAGGAAAGAAGGGAGAGGGGAGACATGATTGAAACCTTTAAATACCTCAAGGGGGTGAATAAGGTTCAGGAGGGCAGTCTTTTCAATATGAAACCAAAATCAAGAACACGGGGACATGACCTCAAACTAACTGGGGGGAAGTTCAAAACTAATCTTAGAAAGTATTATTTTACTGAAAGGGTGGTTGATGATTGGAATAAACTACCAACAGAGGTTGTGAGACAGTCAACAGTAAATGGCTTCAAACATGCTTGGGATAAACATAAATCCATAGTCAGACAACAAGGTTAATGTAAAAAAAAAAAAATAAAAAAAAAAAAAAAGGGGCAGACTCGATGGACTACTCAGTCTTTTTCTGCCGTCACTTTTCTATGTTTCTATGTTTCTAGTATTTTGCCTAATGTTTACAGTATATCTGTTTTTTTCTGTAGACATCCAATCTTTGTTTCAACAATAAACATTTTATGTAAGAGCCGGTTCACACAGGGATGACTAGTCAGGTGACTTGAGTTGCCTGACAAGTCACGCTCCATGCATTGCAACGGAACCATTCTAATAGGAGCGACTCAAGTCATTTTGACTTAGAAAAATGTTCCTGTACTACTTTGGGGGCGACTTGCATTGACTTCTATTACAGAAGTTGTTTGCAAGCCACGCTGAAGTCGTGCTGTGAGGGGTGGCTCAGAGTTACCCCTGAAGTCAGGTCGCCCCTGTGTGGACCGGCTCTTAAGCACTATGTGTTTACTAAAGAAAGCACAGAATAAACAGCTCTCTTTCAGACAACCTAAAATGTCCTATGAAGCCATCAGAAGGGAGTGTGAGATTGAGGGATCACTGCTGTGACTTCATCCTTCCATCCAGTCTGTATACATTTTACCTTGAGCTATTGAGCTCCCTAAACAACAAGTATTTTTCAGCTGAAGGTAAACCATGTAAGCACAACATGCCCCTATGAAATTATTCTTTTTAAAGCCATACCTGGTGAACATGAAACACTATCTGGTACTTTTGAAGCACAGTTCCTATGTGTCCCCTGCCTTTGCTATACCCCAGGAAACTTGGATTCTTTCCTGGCAACTTCTAGGTTTTTAGTTGAGGCTGTATCTCACAATACAACATGGTTGTCTGGGTGAAAAACTGTGGATAAAAGAACTGCTTTACAGAAGTGTATCTGTTATTATGACATAACACTAGAAATACCTGTATTTCTATGTTATTTATATGGGTTGGTCACCATAAAGCCAGAACCACAATATACCAATATATCCCATGGAAGGGCAAAGAAGCTTTTTAAATTGACCAAACTAAGGCAGGTTTTTATGAAAATATTATCAAAAGTTTATTAAATTCATTAAAAAATAATTTTCCAAAGCTGGGAATGCTTGCACTAGAAGAAGGACTGGCTTGGCCAGTATATGAGCAAGGTAACATACAACACATGGACCGGGGACAACACATGTAACATAAAACAAATCAATGTCTCAGGTGTAACAGGTGTGTGCTCAATGGTACATTCTTACCACCCCACTTGTCGGCTTGGGATAGTCCTTGGGTTCAGTCTGTATTGCTGTCCTCCGTGATAGAGAATCTCTCCCCCAATAGAAGCCCCTCCATCTGGTATATCCTGTGCTCTGAACTTTGCTGATTCCAGCTGTGCCATGGCTCCCAGGGGCATCCTTCCTATCATCACTGCTCTCGGGGCAATGGCTGGCGTCAACCAGGGTTCCGGGCAGAACCGGTGAAGTTCAGAGCACAGGATATACCAGATGGAGGGGCTTCTATTGGGGAAGAGATTCTCTATCACAGAGGACAGCAATACAGACTGAACTCAAGGACTATCCCAAGCCGACCAGTGGGGTGGTAAGAATGTGCCATTGAGCACACACCTGTTACACGCTGGGTTGATGTATGATTCCTACCCCTGCCCCATTTGCACATTGGGACCTTTCATCACCACAGGTCCAAGAAGCCCCAGGGCCTTATTTGAGTCCCATCAAGGAAGTCATTCTCCCCCTCCCCCATCGCTGGATAGCTCAACGGCAACCAGTAAAGGGGTTTCCATGGACTGCCTGCACTTAGTGCCATTGCACTGATGTGACACAAGTGTCAGAGGGCCGGTGCACACACCTTGTCTGGCCCCATATAGCCCACCACCCTCTCCCTCTCTGTCCCCCTCCATTCATCTGCTGCGCTGTCCCACCAGGATATCCCTGACTACTTATGTATATTCCATACAGGGACCCCTGATCTGTCCCTGCTCGAGCAACCAGGGGTGATTGGAGCACCTAGTGTCGCCATAGACTGCTGATTGATACACATGGGTATTTTCCCAAGCGACATAGACACTATAATCAATCTGGCGTCCGGAGACATTGATTTGTTTTATATTACATGTGTTGTCCCCAGTCCATGTGTTGTATGTTACCTTGCCCATATACTGGCCAAGCCAGTCCTTCTACTAGTGGGGGCATCCCCAGGTTTGGAAAATTATTTTTTAAAGAATTTAATAAACTTTTGATAATATTTTCAGAAATATCTGCCTTATTCTGGTCAATTTAAAAATCTTTTTTGCCCTTCTATGGGATATCTTGGTATATTGGTGAAAAACTGACATTTTTTACATTTCTAAATGGTATAAGTGCATGGCAGTTATCATCATTCTGTAAAGTAAAAAGTTTCATACAATTACTACAGGTACACTGGTGGCAGTGGAAGCACAGGGGAGTGGTTAAGCTCTCCTGGTGCCCTTCCTTCCCTCCTGGAGGCCCACCTAGTATATAAATTATTTTTTTATTTTTCATAATTATTTTTTCTTGGTGTCTTCAGGCCTGTCACACGACGTGAAGGTCTTTGTCTGGAAGGTCGCGTGGAATGGGGCATTGAGACAAATATCTGCATGTTGACACATAGCTGCGCATATGCACATGTAGGTGCACAAGCACATGTGTGAGAATGTGCATGGCATGCCTGTCACTATTTCTGGCTATTTAAAATGATCAGCTGCACATGGCCAATACTACCCTGTCTACAGCGTTCATGTGATACCTGTGATCTTTGACTCTGTATCTGACTACCTGTTACTGACCCATCTTACCTTGACTTGCTCCTGAAATCCACCTGTACCAACTCCTGCTTGCACTTGGACTATGCTTCTACCTGCTCCTTCTGTTCTGACCTGCTTGTCTGCTACCAACTCTGGCCTAAATCCTGACTACACTTTGGCCTTGGTGTTTGTACCTGATCTAATCTCCAGTTACTGACCTGGCTCTCCAGACTTTACAGCACTTGTAAGTATCTGTGTTTTGGCCATACCAAGGCTGAAGTCTCTCAGTCAACACTCCTACCTGCACACCTGCTTCAGGTCTCAGCTTATGTCACTTGCTGCTGCAGAATACAGCTTGGTATCCCTGTGCCCAGTCTCCAGTACATCATTTACTTTGGGGAAGCTACTCAGTGCTGACCAGTTCAGATAGGCCTGTCTACCTGTCAGGAAAGGCACATTCCTGTGAAGGCACAGAATGGCAAGAAGCTTGGTCCTTGGCCAACTTGCAAGTGTGCATGTACATGCGTGGGCAAGTTCACGTACGCAGGTGCACAAACGAGTCCGCAAATGAGTGCGCGAGAGTGCACAAAGACAGGTGGGCTATTTAAGCTGCACTATGACCTTGGGTCTTTGCCGTTTGGTCTACTATGTTTCTTGAGTATCTGTTACCTGTTACTGTGTTGACTTCCTGTTACCAACTTGATCTGTTCCTGACTCCTCCTGAACGCCGCCTGTACCGACCCCTGGCCCATCTTTGGATTTTGTCTCTGCTGCTTGTTCTGCTTATCTGCCTATCTGCCTGCTGTTACCGAACCTGGCCTGACCTCTGAGTACTCTTCTACCTGCTGCATTGTACTTGATCTGCCTATCAGTTGCTGACCTAGACTGCCTGACCCTGCTTATAGACTTCTTCCCTGTATCTGAGTCTGCTGATCTGTGCCAGTCTCCTGTTCCAGTCTACCTGCCAGTATAGTTAACAGCCTGTCTTCCTGCCACATCAGGACACACAGCCTGCTCTTCAGCAACACACAGAATCAGCTCATCAGACCAGTCAGGCACTCATGCCCACTCTATGCTCTGGCGCTCCTGTCACTTTACCAGGGCTCCTGAGGTGTAAGAAAAGCCTACCTCCACACCTCAGGCTCTACCACCAGGTATGTTACACTACCTGTTCAAGCGGCTGGCGAGAACTACGAAGCACTTGTTCCATCCCGTGTCCTAATGCAACCCGTTTGCTTTAGCATGGGCCCTGAGCCAGAGGTGTGAGAAAGCCTGTCCTTTTTGCTTCAGGCTCCTCCACTCCTCTTCTTCAGATCTTTAACAAACAAAAAAGTGAATATAGGAAATTGTACTGAAAATTTAGCAAAAAAAAATACCTTTATTGATAAAATCCCTTTAAAAAGTAAGGCCACTGTGCCCACCCTCATAAAAACTCCCCTGCAAAATATTATTCCATCTACTGTATATGCATACGGGCATGTAGACAAATAAAAATATTACAGATATCAACTCAAAATGATAATTAAAGCATATAAAATGAAAACTAAAAACCCTTCATTTTCAGCAGAGCAAACATCATGTCATAATAAAGTGCATGCATAAAAAGCTTTTTCTGATATGCAACCTTTGCAGAACTTTTGAGCAGGCATTGATCCGACATATGGAACATTTTCTACATGGAAAGAAGCCTCCCATTTCCTGAAAAAAAGCAGTATTAGCATTGGTGTACAGGACTAAGAAAAGTTTGGGAAGCACTGCTGTCTCATACTGTTTGAGTAACTGACCCTGAAGAGGGCTTAGAAGCGGCAGTCGATCTCACAGGAAAGTGGATGTACATTGATCTCACATGAACACTGGATGTGCATTGATTTACATGCATTTGGTGAGCCTCAGTGTGTGTATATGTCCAGCACTTGGTGAAAGAATGTGTGGAGGAAGTTATGTTCCTGCATGAGATATCCATCTGCAAATATTTTTTATGGTTAATAATTCACCTATTGGACTATTTTATTGATTACCTTTTGAGCACTTGCACTTTTATTCAACATTGGACTCTGTACTATGCACTTTGAATTGTAGTGCAATTGCATTTATATGAATAGACCTATCACTATTTATGCATGCACTTTATTATGATATGATGTTTGCGCTGCTGAAAATTAAGGGTTTTTAGTTTTCATTTTATATTCTTGTATTATTTTGAAAGCAGCAGCACTGTTTATATAGCACTTTATATATCACTTTATTACTTTATTCACTATAGAAGGGTTATATTGTAGCGCGGTGATACTAAGTAGATGTATAATAAAAGCATGTCATAGCTATGGCATTTGTGAAACAGGTTCTTGAAACCCATGCATACAGTGCCTTGTAAAAGTATTCATACCCCTTGACATTTTCCACATTTTATCATATTACAACCAAAAACGTAAATGTATTTTATTGGGATTTTATGTGATAGACCAACACAAAGTGGCATATACAGTATCTCACAAAAGAGAGTACACCCCTCACATTTTTGTAAATATTTTATTATATCTTTTCATAAGACAACACTGAAGAAATTACACTTTGCTAACTCGACACACAGCCATTAATGTCTAAACCACTGGCAACAAAAGTGAGTACACCTCTAAGTGAAAATGTCCAAATTGGGCACAATTAGCCATTTTCCCATCCCGGTGTCATGTGACTCATTAACTTGGCATTGTATGGTTTGTGCATAGGTGGTTATTTAAGCATTTATACATACACAGTGGGTGACACCATTATTGCCAAATATTTTGTTTGACACAATCACTAATTTTTGTTGTTATGTTAGCATGTTTATTGTTTTATGGTAAAATATTGAAGATATTTGGAGATATTTAGGCACCAATATTTCTCACTTTTTTATATTTTTAGTTTAACATTGAAAAAAGTTTAATAGGGCTTCATCCACAAGCTATTCATAGTATTGTAGCGTTGCATTTTATCTTTTTGATATTCTGTTAGGTATGTGCACACACACATGCCAATGTTGGCAGCTAGCCATATGTCTATTTATTGAGTTCACTAGGGTGGTTGAATGGTGGTATTATTAGTTTTTTACTATCATAGTCTAGCTTATCTGTCTTTAGCTCAAACCGGCTCTTTTGGCCTGAACTTCATTCTGCACTCGTTCTGCACTTCGTTCTGCACGCGTGCTAAAGTCTACCGTCAGCTGACATCACTCAGCCAGTCCAGGCTCTGGATCAATTCTGACTTTAATTTTCGGATCCACCCAAATGCCTGTAGTGGAAGGTAGCTCAGCCTCTCAATAAGCCACTGGGAGACAGAGTCAGCTGCTTCCGCCCCCTCCACAGCCCAGCGCTCCAGTGATTTAATAAGATAAATTATTAATTATAACACAATGCTTGGATTTGCGAATGTGATTGCGGATATATTTTCCCTCCAAAATGTATTGAACATAAGACCTATTTTATTAAATTATTTTTAAGTTAGCCAGTTGAAGTCTAAATATGACTCATGTTTCCTAACCCAAATTCATTCATTTATGTCAAATTGTTTTGGAAATACATTTTACAATGTAAAACTTGTGCTAATTCTTTAAGTGTGCGTTTAGGAAAAAGAAACAACACATTAATTCTAGCCTAGCCTAATGTTAATTGGCAGCAGATGTTCCTTGTTAACTTGAGTGATAGCATTTTAATGCATTCTTAACCCTTTTAATGCCAAAAGTAAACAGTGGGTTGATTTATTATTGCTGTCATGAATTTGCCAGGGCTGCCATACCTCATGGATGCTTAAAAGGATGTGTCAGGGCATTTATGAAGTTCAAGAAGACTGTCTGAAATCTGACATAGCAATTTGGTGTAGGAAGCCAGGTTCATAAAGGATGATCCTGAGTGTGCTTGTGGCTCACAAAGATTCATCAGCTAGGTAGTGGCAGGCCACTTTGTGAAACTGATTTTGTATGGGGACTAGTTACTTTTAGAGCATCTGTTTGATAATGAAGGGATGAGAAAGGTGGCATACTGTACATCTTAAAATTGCAAATTTCTGTTGGAAGCATAATATCAGATCTGAATGCAACAGGGTGCCAACAAAAAGCAAGATGAAATGGTGGCACACACATGTATGGTAGCCAGCAATTTTACATTGGCCTTTTGCGTGCCCTTCTGCAGTAGCTGTATTCTCTGTTAAATGTGCATCTCTCTGCCACAGTGAAATATCAGTGCTCTGGTGCATAGGCATATACTTGACATGACCATGATCATTGGCTGTTATTCTGATGCTTTGACAGCAATGCTGTTTAATTAGTGATCTCTTGAACAAATACAGAACTTAGGTAGACAAGCAATGACAGCACCCGCTCTTCTCTCATGACAGAGTCACTTGGGTCAATCGGGGCTGTCAGCTGTTTCACTCTTGATACACATGTCACTAAGTCTATAGTGTGATAGTTATTATATCATATTATTTACCAGAAATTACAATACAGAGACACAGGGGCTTAAAAAAAAGTTTAATCCCATGCTCTAGCAAATGATTAGTGTAATTCTTTCTCTCCATCATTTGAATTAGCACCAAACACTGTACTACCCACCCACGGTCAACATATTTATAGAAGTCCAATGGTTTATGTTTATTTTGGGAAAATTATGACAGTTTAAATTATTTGAAGTGTATGCGCTCTTTTCACAATAGTAAATTTTAGTTGAATATGGCTCTCAAGTAGTAAAAATGTTATATTTGTTGTACAGTTCCTTGGCTCAATAGTTTGCCATTTGAATTGTATATAGTTTTTGGTTATAAGTGACTATTTGTAGAATGTTGTTCTTAATCTTAAGTTGTACTATATACAAATTGTTATATAATTTCTCTCCTCTTTAATGTTGATCTATTTATGAAACATTTCACAAACAGAAAGTGTTATTGTATTTGTTTTTGTGGGGGTGTTCATTGTGGATACACTTACATCCCCCCAGAAGCATGCAGCCTGGGTGACTACTGGCTAGCAAAAGGATGGCAGTGAGCATGCATCCCCCCTTCCCATACCATACCAGGCTATATGCCTTCCAACATTAAGAAGTATCTTTCATGCCTTTCAACATTGGGAAGTATCTTTCAGGGGGGGGCAGGGGGGATTGTTTAACCACAGATTTATATCTGCTTATTAAAGCACAGAGGGTGTTGTATTTGTATAAATGCTGGTTCCTAACTGACAGGTCACATTATAGTGCTCTCCTCTAGCCTTTTCCTGCCTTTGTCCTTTTACTGCTACCATTTTTGAGGTTTTATTTATGCCTGGCTGCATATTTTTTTCCGGCCAGTTGAGTACAATGCACATTCAACCATCACAATGCTGTTCATTTGTAAGGTCTAACAGTATCCCATCCCATCCATTATGATGACTGCATTGTAACCTTCCGTTCACTCGAAACCTTGGAACCTTACTTTTTCTATGGCTTGATGTCTAGCTTGAGTACTAGAGATGCATTAGCCACTCAACAGAGTGTCACCAGATGTTCATATCCTCTGCAGAAACCCTGCCTGTTAGCCAGTAATTGTTATAAGGGTAGGGCATTTACATTACTATACAACAATAAAATCTAAAATGCAATAGTATATTTCCTGCCAAGCCTCTATTTTTTAATACAGTTTTGTCCCTTGTCACCCCAGTGACATAACTACATTCATACCAGTCAACACATTATTTTGACACTTTTTTCTTAAAGTTCAACTTTAAATCTGATTCCCTGTCCTGCTACTCCCTAGCAAGTTCTAAGCACAGCGATAATCACTAACTGTGAATTGACAATTCATATACTGACAGCTTTCCAGGTACCTATCAATAATTTATTCATACTTTATGGTAAAGCAAAAAAGGAATTTTACATTCTACCAAACTATGAAAAATGCACATATTTTCTCCTTCCCCTACTATCCTAAAGAAAATATTTTTTGTATTTCTGTGTGTGTCTCTTGTTGGGAAGTTCTTGTCACTTTCTATCTGTCAAAATGTTGTCAGCAGGAAATGAGGTGAAATATATTTAACAGACCCCACATAGCACCTTTGCCAACTTCAGCTCAAACTAAGGAAAAATCATTTGGCTGGAAACACACTTTAAAATCAATTACACTATTATCCAAATTGACATTGCCAATGGCCAAATAGAAAAGCCGTATCAGTGCCACTTACCTTCGATGTTCCAGTGCTGCCCCTGCCTCTGTAGGCCTTTACCTGGAGTGTTATGGCTGTGTTTAATTAAAGCATCTTCCTCCTCCTGACCAGATATGTTCATTCAGAGCAGCTTCCTACATCTGCTAAATCTTATTCACTTGGCACAGCTTCCTACTCTACTGCTAAGCAATGCTTTGTATAGCTTGCTATTGTACGCTGATTCTCTGGACAGAGTCTCTCTACACATTCCCTGCTATACTCTGTATAGTCCTGTGTACTGACACCTGGTTTGTTCCTGGTCACCTGTGTTCACAGCTTGCCCTGACTTCTGACTTTTTCCGGGTTATCGGTGTCTGCTTCCTGCCTTGACCTCTGTCTTGTATCCTGGTTACCCACTACACTCCAGCAAGATCTTCAGTGTTCTTGTCTGCTTCAGTCCAACACTTCCTGATGTCTTTCTTATTTTTGTTCTGTTCTGGTCTGGGGTGCAGCAGGGGTAATTATTTGATTTCAACATGCAGCTCAGTCCAAATCCCCATGAGGGGGTCCCTGGTGAATACTGGCTGTCTCTTAGATCTCATGCTTTGGGGGACCCCTCATCACCTGCTCTCACACAGGGCCATCCTCTATACCTTGATGAGCCACAGTTTGGGTGAGGACCATATTCCAAAGATCCAGTTCTCAGGTCTTCTGTTCTGGATTGCTTCTGTACCACTTGAAGTCATGGGCTGACAGGAGATGGACACTGCCAGGGAGGGGGGGGGCTTATGTACCAATGTACCAAAGTACCAAAGGCTTGAGCGCAGCAAGCCCCAGACTTCCTGGTTTTTATGTTTGATGCTTTTTACTTCCTGTAAGTGCAATAATTACCATTATATGTATTAAATGGTTGACAGATTTATGCTATGGAGTCTTTTTACTATTCCTACATGGTACTACTGTGGTAAAGCCTGTTAAGGAGAATGAAGCAACCGCTGGGAGATTTATATACAACTGTGAATGCGCGCTACCCCCTGAGCGGGAAGAGCCAGCTGCTGAGTGTAATTACATAGGGGGGTGTGCACGAGTGACACACCGGCACTGCCTGCCTGTGTAGAGATTACAGCATTTTTGATCACCTATCAAGTATCATAGACTTTATGGTTTTCCTTCACTTTTTCAGTGGATTTTTTATTAATTATTTAATTTTAATTTCATGTATGTGTTTTTTTGGATATACTTTTTCTACTATATGAATTTATATATGAGCACTGTTGTTTTTTAGATTTTTATGCATGATTTTATGCATTATTTATTTAACATTGGTCTATTTTTACCTTTTTGCACAGTTTTCTGGAAGCAATTGTATTGCATATGAAGTTAGATGATTTATTGTGTTTTTTTTGCATAGATTGTGTTAATCCAATTTAAAATTTATTTTCATGTTTTATTTTTGTTGATATTCAACGGCACACTTATTCACTTTATTTCAATAGAAGCGCCATACCCACTTTTACATTTCGGTTTCTATTTATCCAGATGTGCTACACCCTAAGTAAGAATTTCCACTAGGCTACATTCTAAGAGAGAGAGGTGAAGTAGGTTTTAACATGAAATAACAATCACAGTGGATTATGTCATAAACAAGAACCAGAGATATACCAAAGACATCATGTAAGCCTTTTTAGTAGGCTGCATTTAACCACTTGCCAACCTTTCACTGTAGTTTTATTGCTACAGTGTGGGCTGATAGCTCAGAATCACATATATAAATGTAATTCTGCACTTTTGGGTAGGGGACGCACCCACCCAACTGTGCTGTGATGCATCACAGCACATACTGATCACTGGGTCCTGGTGATTGACCGTCAGCACCCGGTGGTCATCTCTGAGCTTCACTGAACACAGTTCTGTGAATGTAAACAACACAGAGCTGTGTTCAATGTAGCAGTTTGTTAGTTCCTTCCTGCGTCAGTTAGTATCAGATTGTCTGCCGCATCTCAGTCCCATTATAAGTTGCTGATCGTTGCCATTAGTAGTGTACAAAAAAAATCCAGTATATATCCTATAGTTTGTAGATGTTATAACTTTTACATAAACCAATCAATATACACTTATTGGGATTTTTTTACCAAAGACATGTAGCAGAATACATTTTGGTTAAAATTTATTAAGAGATTTGATTTTTGTTTTAAAAATAGGGTATATGTTTTATGGTAGAAAGTAAACAATATTGTTTTTTTTTCAAAATTGTCTGATTGTTTCATTTGTATAATAAAAAATAGAAAAAGCATAGGTGATCAAATACCACCAAAAGAAAGCTCTACTTGTGTGAAAAATTGATATACATATTTTTTTGGGTATAGCATTGCATGACCGCGCAATTGTCAGTTAAAGTAGCACAGTGCAGCATAGCAAAAAAAATGGCCTGGTCATAAAGGGAGTAAAACCTTCCAGAGCTGAAGTGGTTAAAGAGGGAGAAATGAGACTATTTTAATCAATGTAGCCATTGCCCCCTTGGGGGTTGCTGAATGTAGTGGTTCCACCCTTCACACTGCCCTCAGTTACACTTTCCTTCAATTCGGAGTCACAGAACAGGCTGGTACTTTTAAAAAAAAATAAAAATGTATTAGGGGCTTGAACTTGCTTGGGGAAATGGATAGTTATGGGATGCTCAGTGAATTGAATCCAACTTGATTTGGACCATCTATATTCATTTCCATTATATACATTCCTTCTCTTCCTCCAGCACAAACTCTTGCTGCACAGTTATCTCATTGTTCCTCTCTCCAGCACTATCACTTGCTGCACAGTTACTCCTTGTTCCTCTCTCCTGCACAAATTTGGTTCCGGTCTAGCTAGCACATGGTGAGGCCTGCTGTAGTTGTAGCTTGACCGCCCTTCACAAGCAGGGGTCCTGGGCCCCCAACGTGTAGCAAACTACATGTGTGCTAGCTAGTCTGATGGACTACAGCTCCCAGCCCATCCTTTTCCAGGCCCTGTCAGCCCTCCCAGCTGCAACAGCCCTCTCCACTGCCATAGTGACACCACAGTCCCAACTGGCTCTTGTACCATTCTTAGGCTTTCTCTCAAACCAATCCACTCCAGTGCATCTCTTCCAGCTTTCCAGGGAGTGCATCACTCACTGACACCTGTCCCTTGTAGTTCCTCTCCTGGAGATCTCTCTGATAGTGTTCTCTCACGCTGTCCTTTATGCTTTGCCTTTCCTCCAGGATCTCACTTCTCCTGGCTGCATCCGAGCACTCCAGGCCTGAGGTCACCCCCCCCAGACTGTGAGCTCCCCTCAGGCTGCGACAGCCTCCACACTATTCCATCTCCAGATCTTCCACCCGAACTCTCCTCCCCGACAGGGCTGACCCCAGGTATTTTAGGAGAACTGCCCCTGCCAGTCAAGGGGATTGGTCAGAGCTCCTTAACATATCTCAGGTAGCTTCACCTCCTCCTCCTCCTCCCCACCCTTTCTTCCAGAACCTTCTGAACCAGAAAGAAAGGGTTACCAAGGGTTGTCACTGCCTGCAGTCACCAGTCACTCCCTAGGCCACTCCCCTATCCAGAATCAAAACAATCAGACCTGCTCTCTGTCAGGCCTGACTAAATTTACATCACTTAGCGCCTACCTATGGTAGAGGGCACTACATCAAGAAATAAAAAATGACAATAGATTATATCAGGGACAAGAGCCAAAAATATAGCCCAGACTTGCACATAATGTGAACCTTTTTAGTAGGTCACATTTGAAGAGGGAGATGCAAAACACATTTTTATCAAGAAAAATAGAACATTACAGTGGATTATGACATAGATAAGAGGCAAAAATGAGTACAGACATACTGCACATCATGTAAGCCTTTTTACTAGTCCGCATCTGAGGCAAAATTGAGGCAGAGATGAGGCAGATTTCAACGTAAAATAAAAATGTTTTGGATTATACCACAGACAAGAGCCAGATACTCTACATATCATGTAAGCCTTTTTTTGCAGTTAAAGAGGGAGAGATAATGCACTTTTTATCAATAATAACTCACGGTGGATTATGTCAAAGACAAGAGCCATACATAGTAAGTTGCATAATAAGTTTAATTTGAAGAAGGAGAGAGATGAAGGACTTTTTATCAGGAAATAACGACAGTGTATTATAACAGACAGAAGCCATAAATATTTTGCAGTCATCATTGAAATAGTTGGAATGGGTTACATTGTGACAGGTATGCACAACTTTCAGCTTTTCTAACTAAAAATCCACATATAAGTGTATATATATGACACAGAAAAAAGGGAAGAAATATTGCTCAGTCTAGATAGACATACTGGGGTTGATTTACTAAAACTGGAGAGGGCAAAATCTGGTGCAGCTCTGCATAGAAATCAATCAGCTTTTATTGTCAAAGCTTAATTGAACAAGCTGAAGTTAGAAGCTGATTGGCTACCATGCACAGCTGCACCAGATTTTGTGGTATCCAATTTTAGTAAATCAACTCCAATGTCAACTGTTGAAGCAGGCCCCATTTTAAAGTTGATACAACGTATACAGCTTTTCAGGCTTAATATATTCAAAAGAAGTATTTTAATAATATAAAATAAAGAAGTATTGTACACACTACATACGTAATAATACTAGCATTTATGATTCCTCATTCAGCGCTGGAGCAACAAAATGAATACTTTTTTTTATAAAGATTGCAATAAAAGAAGTATGCTGCACACAGTATATGTAATAATTCTAAAATGTATTTTACAGTTCATTGGCTAAACCACATTCACAGTTATCTTTGAAACCCCCCAAAAAGGTAATATTTATTTTTCTCAAATTAAAGTTGAAGTAATATGCCACACAGCATACAGTGGGAATACAAAATGTACAATTTATATTTTTCAGATTCTGTTACAAGTAATAGGCTACACACATCATACACCCCAGTTAGCTTTGAAGTGTCCAAAAGTAAACAAAGTTTATATTTTTAAAATTAGGATGGAAGGAATATGTACACACACTGCATAAGCATAGTTTTAGACTCCATTCACACTAGTGCGTTTTTTGATGCATTTTTTTAACATGGGTTCCTAAGGAACATGTTCACATCAATGCTTTTTTGTGCCTCTGCATTTTTGGAAAGGGTTGGGGGCTTTTTTCCATGCAAAAAGCAGCGTTTTGCATGTAATAGACTTCAATGGGCAAGCATGAAAAAACGCAAGTGCTGCGTTTTTACAAAGTTTTGACACGTTTTTGCCGTATTTTGCGGTTTAAATCTGCAACAATATATACAATATATAATAATAATATAATATTATTAAAAAAATTAAAAATAAAAAAACGTAAAATGCGTCAACAAAGCAGTAAAAAGGCGGAAAGCACAGCAAAAAACTGTGAAAAAACACAGAAAAGCAACATGCATTCATGTGAATCGAGCCTTAATAAATGTCTGAAAACCTGACTTGATAAAACACTTCTCAAGTCTCATGCTGCTTTTAAGCAAACAGACCAAAAAATGTGTATTCTTCACTGTTAAGAAGAAAGAATATTGTTCATGCTGCATAGGCAGTATTGAAACAGACATTTCGTGTGTATATAACCACATGAAAAAGGAAGAGATATTAAAATATTGACATAGACAGTATTTAAACAATTTTGCTTGGCTGCATTTAAAGCAGTAGCAGAGGCCCTTGTCCTCCTCAACATTGCCACAAGGTGCTTTGTGACCTGGTATTGTTAAGAATGGGGTATGCTGCACGCTCCCTGCCCTTTCCTGACCAGCCAGGCTGCATGCTTAGATTAAGGGTCTAGTATGACTTATAGAGGGACCTCATGATTTTGTATTTTTGTGTGCAAATCCCCCTTAAAAACTCTACTAGACCCTAGATTTTTTTTCAGAGGGCACATCCATGGGATTGCACTCTGCACACCTTCCCCTCCACCAATCCCCAAACACGAAAACCTTTATAATAAATGAGAAGAAAAAACACCACACTCCATTGTTGGCATGAAAATTGGCTGGGAATTAGATTCGTACGTCGGACCGACCAGTCCTTTCCCGTCCCTCGCACGTCGTATGGGGTAAGAATTGTTATGGTCCAGTGTTTCGTGGAACACCGTTACAACTCCTCCTGTTCCCGGAGACGATGACGAAATTTACGTCGGTTCG
>BLSH010483974.1:1019459-1029591 GCA_018402905.1 Glandirana rugosa | reverse complement strand
ATCCCCATTTATTTGTAGGGCACTTGCCCTAGTTTGAAGATGATTTTAGAACAGTTATATGGCTTCTACCGTTAATTAATACTTTTCAGACACAGTTTGAAGATGATCCACATTCACCTCCATTTTTGCATTTTTTATGTTTTTATTTTTTTAAAAATATTTACAGTTATTTCCCTGTCCCCATTTTTTGTAGGGCACTTGCCCTACCCTTACCCCCATTTTACTTCCTTTTGCAGCCCTCTGGGGCTTTCCAGGACTTTCCTACAGCCATTTTTGTGCCTAAAAGTTCGGGTCCCCATTGATTTCAATGGGGTTCGTTGTCCGTGCGATCGTTCGGGTTCCGTCCGGACACGGACCCGGACTTTGTCCCGAAGTTCGGACGGACCAGCAGAACCCGAACTTCCAGGTGTTCGCTCAACTCTATTCTTTATCAAAGCAGCTAAGCCCTAATATCCACTACCAACAAATGCCCCAGCTGTAAATGTATGCATTGAAAAATGACACATGACTGCACTGGATAGGAAAAGGTTTTTGTATTAATGATGAACAGTCACTTCACCTTCTCTATGCTGCAATAGATGTCATTATGTAATGGTGAGTTGTTTTTATAAAGATTGGAAAAGGAATTGCCTTCTTTGAAGCTGAACTCCAACTCATCTTGCATATGGCCCCCACCCACATTGCAGGGGTTTATCACTTATTTTGTCTAGGGAGATTTAAAAAAGCAATGCATATCATATTCTTTACTTCCCAGGCAGCTGGCGCTTTTTTCCACTCTCAGGAACTTTCGGTATGTGGGAGGGCCTTTAATGTTCACATGGGCAGTACTGAATTGTAGACCTGCATTGTACATGATGGCATTAGAGAAGCTCGACTGAATGGGTGACAGGGAGAAGCAACTTCAGGGGACCAGTCATAAAGCGGGAATAAGCATTTCTTTCTAATCCTGTTGCTCCAGACCAGCCTTCATTTTTTTTATCTGGATAAACACTTGAAATGATTTAAGTCCTCAGGGAAACCCTTATATGCTATCCTTTATCCTGCTGTAAAAGAAAAATACACAATACAAATATAGTTTTAGTTTCTCCCTACTTTTTTAACCTGATGTAAATATAGCATGTTGAAAATAACAATATAAACGATTTAATAGTTTCAGAGGAAGGAGTCAAAAATAGTGGCGTTGTAGTTCAAATAAAATGTTTACCTTGTAAAAGAAATAAAGAATAACTTTCAATGTTTGACTTCTAAAAAATGTCCACAGCACTGGAAGGGCTCTGTAGTTGCGGAGGTTTAAAGTACCCTCCTCTCAGCCCAGAAGTGTGCACCTCTTCCCCTTTCCTCTGAAAACACATACGATGTGCACAAAGCCCTCAGAGGCTAAAGGACTGATTGGCCTCTACAGACTTCAGTGTGGAGCAGGTGATGTCACCAGAGTAAGGAGATATGAGCAGGCAGCCCAGAAACTCCAAGTGTAAACTCTCCTGCATGTTCCTGCAAAGGTGACAAGAGGAAGCAGGGAGTGGAGGGGGTGGTGGAATATGTAGTGGAAGAGATGCTAGATGTCAGAAAGCTATATTGTCTGAATTCATGAGGTGTCAGGGGTGCTGGGAGGCAGGCATGAAGGAGGGGGGTTGCAGTGTCAGGGATGCTGTCAGGCTGTGTTGCTAAGGCTGTTAATGACTTTAAATATAATATAGAGTTAGATTTTAAGACCCTATCTTTTCAAGGGAAGCCAGGCTTCCCCCCTCCCCCTCCATTGATATGTAAATAAACCAGTTTGATAGGTTTTGGAGCTGAGCAGAGAAGTTGTATACAGGAAGTTGTATACAGGAAGTTGGTGGGAGGGACTTGGGGTCTTTTGAAACAAGCAAAGTGAGTTGTGTTTGGAAGGATGAAGAGGAAAACGTGTGTTAGAAGCTGGAGAAGTTTGGAGCCATTTTGAGTCGGACTGAGCAAGGAACCATCATTACATCTTAAACCCTAAGGTGAGTAACAGTTTAGTTTACTTAATGCGTACATATTGTAAATGCTTATATTTTGCTAGAAAGGATAATTGACATTGTGCATGTTATAGACATATTTTGTAAGCTATGAGTTGTGTTGTATTGTGTATCCTACAGTTGTATGTGCAGCTTTTCTTTTTAGTAAAGCATTGATACACTACAGAAGTCTAAGCTTTCTTGGTTTGACCGCAAGAATCTTAATCGATAAACGCAAAGTAAAACATTTAGTACTTTGTAATGGCGTAACATCAAGGAAGGTCTCTGCCAGAAACTGAATATGAATACAAAAACACTGCGCTCAACAAAAACAAAATAAATGAATAAATAAATAAATAAATGGTAAATAGTAAATTGAGCAGCTGCTATGTGAATAAAAACTGTGAAAGAAGTCTACTATAAATTGTAATAGCAAAAAGCAGCGCTAGAGTTAATTCATAAAACTCATACACATAAATATAAGGAAAAAGTGCTAGTGCAAAAATATCAAAAAGTGCAACAATATGTATAAGGTGCAAAAGTCCGCTTTAAATTGAAGCAGCTATGATGTTTTCAAAACAAAGTCCTCCACCACTGATCACCGTATGCATGTGCACACTTTGGGGGCTCACCAGAAATCAGAAGGTATAACGGCTCATCTTTCCACAACAAGAGGGCTCATCAACTTCTCAAGGGTCACCTCCACAAGGACTCGGTACACAGAGATCAGAAGGTGAATCAGCTTGTCTTTCCCCAGAAAGCTTTTTGCATGTGGTGATCAGTGGTGGAGGACTTTGTTTTGAAAACATCATAGCTGCTTCAATTTAAAGAGGACTTTTGCACCTTATACATATTGTTGCACTTTTTGATATTTTTGCACTAGCACTTTTTCCTTATATTTATGTGTATGAGTTTTATGAATTAACTCTAGCACTCTGCCAGAACCTGAAGACGCTTTTTTGCCCGATCTCCTGCAATCTTCAAAGGGTCCTCATTGCCAAGGAGATCGTGACGTTTCTATAAGCGGAGCTAAGTAACCTTTTTGTGTATTCTTATTGTATATAGACCATAGTTTGGCTAGGAAGTAGGTAGCATTTCATTATAGGTATATCTGTCAGTATTGTATGTTATTCCTAATATTGTAATTGTTTTGTATATAAAACATTTTTTTGTATAGTAAAGCTCCACAGAGGTCTAATTTTCCTTGCTTATTCCGCTAAGTAACCTTAATAGATAAACGCAAGCAAAACAGAGGCAGAGAAGTTTAGAGTCAGGGATGCAGGGCATTCAGTGGAGGGGGTGCTGGGTGACAGAGGATTTGTTAAGGTTCTTTATATGACAGAATACTAAAGCTGTTTACCTGTGAGCCTGCATAGAGGCATCTCTTAGCGCAGTGGTTCTCAACTCCGTTCCTCGGGACCCCCCAACATGCCAGGTTTGCGGGATAACTGAAATACATCACAGGTGACATCATTTGCTGCTCAGGGATTGCAGTATTCTAGTCTGCATCTCCCCAAGGTAATACTTAAAATCTGGCCTGTTGGTGGGTCCCGAGGACCGGAGTTGAGAACCACTGTCTTAGCGTCATCTGACATGGTTTAGGCTCCTGGACCACATTACCCACTGATAAAAGATAAATGCATAGGGTTTAACTAGCGTGGGAAAGTTGGTCATTAGGATTAAGTTATTTGAAAGTATAAGTGCATTAGTATAGTATGTGCCAATGGACTCACACTGCAGCACACCATAATGCCCATGCCTTGCATTGTGCTACACTGCATGAAAAAAGGCACAGGTCAATTTTTTTTTCTTTGCCATGCATTGGTATGCAGCCCATTGGTCATGAAATGGCTGCCTTAATGTGACACATGGTAATTTCTATGCAGTAGCTCTCCATAATGGAATGGCAGAGTGTAAGGGGGGTACTTATTATTTTGATCTGCATTGCTGGCCATATGTCTGGACTAGGAGGATTTAGAAAGGGCATTCCCAAAATGACAGGCAACATGTGTGTCTTATATGTTTAACCACATTAGACTGACAAATTTTCAGTCATGCAACACTGTACCCACATTTCATTTTTTGGGGGGGCAGCTAGAGCTTTCTTTTGGTGGTTTGGGACCCATGTCACATTAAGGCCACCAAAATGCCATTGACTTTATTTAGATAGTACACATGACAGCTTAAATGGTACATGACCTCCTTTGTGTTGTGCTGTGCTTTTTTTGACAATGCAGGAAAATGCAGGTTTGTTTGTACCATTGAAGTTCATTTGAATTTTAGACAAAACGGGTGAAACACAGGCTTTTCTTGTCAAATGATGTGTTTTCCATTCAAACTTATGTATTTGAATTGAAAATGCAATGCCCATTAACATGAACCCTAAATTTGATGCTTCTATTGTTAAAAGAATCGTCATGGAATACATTGAAAAGCACATATATAATATTCATATGATCAGTTTTATCCCAAAGGATAAATAAACTTTTAAACATTTTTAAACATGTTCTGAACAATTTCTCACCCT
The DNA here is from genome assembly GCA_018402905.1 of Glandirana rugosa. Taxonomy (NCBI): domain Eukaryota; kingdom Metazoa; phylum Chordata; class Amphibia; order Anura; family Ranidae; genus Glandirana; species Glandirana rugosa. The sequence goes on along the minus strand of BLSH010483974.1, from coordinate 1,025,085 downwards.
TTCCCCCACTCCTACTGTGCTGATTTGACCTAACAGCCTCCTCCTCTGCTGTACACTTACTAGTTCTTGTAGTGAGTTCACCAATGTTCTGCTGTAATGTTTACCTATGGCTGGTGCATCTTCTACTTTTCACTGTCTCTGCATGTGCAGTGGAACCCCATAGACCCGAACCCAGCAGTTATGCCTAGTACACACAATGAGAAAATAGGACGAAAAATACCATCTTCCAATGATCTGATCATAAGTACACAGCTTTTGAGAGCCAATCAGGACAGTTTATGCAAAATTTTCCAAAGCGCAGAGCATGAAAATTTTTCTTGTAAGATAACAGAATGAACGATTTTAATCAGTACAGTATAATACATTACAATACAATACATTACATCATTGTGAAAAGTTGTATTCTGTCTTACGAGAATTTTTGTAACTCTAGTAATCTATTTGTTTTTGATATGAGAGTAGCATCCAAAAAAAACAGATGATCATTAGTCTGATATTCTCATTGTGTGTATCAGGCTTTAGTGATAATGTTTATAATTCCCTTGATCCCTGCACATACCAGCAAACAGCTCTTGGAACAGAAAGTCTCCCATCAATTATAACTTATTTACAGCTCTTTTCAGTAGATGATGTGACATGTAGGAGCCATAAAGAAGTTATTAGTGACAGTAAACTTCTATTGGGAGTATCTGCAAAGATCACTGCAGATTAGAGGACACCAGCAGAAATGCCACTAAATATTAGGGGTAGTGTAGAATCTTTGGGATAAACCAAAATGATGGCAATACCCTCACGCACAGTATTATAAGGAAGGATATAACACTGTGTTGCTACTACGCATGTATGATAGAATCTACATTTAAATGTAAACCAGTGTTATCCACAAACCTTGCAACTCCCTGGCTTCTGCAGTGGCTTACAGAAGCAATATAGGGTAATCCTCAGTCTAGCAGCAAACCCACACCAACCTCTGCTGGTAAACCACCCCCCTCACCACCACTGCACCGACACCCCCCCCCCCATAACCACCGTGTCTGCGCTCAGTAGCAGCAAAAAAGTCAATGTGTTTACGCAGGAGGCAAAACAGAGAAGCAATAACTGGCTGGCTTAAGTTGAAACAGGTTATTTTGGTAAAGTGGAAAGTGGTGGTGAGGAGTTTCTCAGCAGTACTGGGGTCTGCATAACTGCTGACACACAGTGGCGTCGGGAGGGTGGGGCCTCCTAGAGCCATGACCACCCAATTTTGTCTTGGGCCCCCATGTGCCCCCCAGATATATATGAAGCTATATATATTATAATACAGCCGTCGGGCAGGCGACGCGCTAACCGCGGCCGCCCTCTCACGTTTTTTTCCTTATTTTTGCCGAGCCGAATCCCATCCAGTGTATTCAGCTGGCAGGCGTCGGGTGGGGCTGCCCAGGCAGGGGGGGTGGATGTTACAGAGGCAGCACATGAGCACGCACGCTACTAGCTCAGACGAAGCACATCCTGCCAGGTGTGCCAGCCTTTGAAAACAGTGACCTGGCTGGAGGTAATTTGAGCGCGCGAAATGGAGGAGCCCATGTGGTGGCCGTGGTCTGTCCAGGCAGGCAACACAGAATTCACACAGAGATGGTGGTGGCAGCCCAGCCGACTGTGACAGGAGGTGATGGTGGTGACAGGGGGGTGATAGTGGTGACAGGGGGGTGATAGTGGTGACAGGATGGTAGTGACAGGGGGGGTGATGGTGGTGACAGGAGGTGATGGTGGTGACAGGGGGGTAATGGTGGTGACAGGGGGGGTGGTGGTGACAGGGGGGTGATGGTGGTGACACGAGGTGATGGTGGTGACAGGGGGTGATGGTGGTGCCCATTGTCAGGAATATTTTATGTTTATGCATTTGATGCCCATTGTCAGGAATATTTCATGTTTATGCGTTTGATGCCCATTGTCAGGAATATTTCATGTTTATGCATTTGATGTCTGATGCCCATTGTCACAATTATGGCCAGAAGCAAGGTGGGAGAAGAAAAAAATAAAATACAATTATGGGTTATATATATGTATACCTATTTGTAGTGGATCTTGGAAGTAGATGGTCAGCATCAGCGAATGAACCAACTGACAAACACGCCACTTGGAGAACCGTGGTTCTAGATACCAGATAGTGTATTAGATATAGTGTATTAAAAGCACACTGGGCTTTAGAAAAGATGAAATAAACAATTATGAATGTAAAAGAATATATACCTGTGTGGGTAATACAAAACCCTAATATGCCCCTCTCTACTCTATAAAGAGGAAAATGCTGTAGGTTGGTAAAGGTTCAACTGGAGAAATCTAGATAAGGAAATAGGGTGTCACTAAGGACCAGAATGTATGTCTATTTTATGTTGACAATGGTAATGCGAGGATAAAATCATATACCTGTATGATAGTCCGGGGCCGATATAGACTCCCAGAGGATGTGATGACAGTAAAGGAAAAACTCAATGCCCAACTCTAGGGAACCTAATAACATAAGGCTAATTATTCACAATGTATAATGCCAGTTTGAGGTGTCTATGATAGAAGGGAAAAGGGGAGCTTAAACAGCCCACACCTGTTTATATATAGTATATACACGGTGGCAGGGGGAGAATGATAACACTCTGAACCCCAGGTAGCTGTAATTGTCAGAAAGTATACAACAATTATATATATATACATATATATATATATATATATATATATATATATATATATATATATATATAATAATATTTCATGTAGGTTAATTGAACGTACAGAATGCACTACACTGACTGCTATTTATTCATTCACTTTATTGATCAAATTAAATAGTTACATTTAACCCATGGAGTCTAATTTTAATTTTTAATTCTTCCTCTTTATATTGTTATCCTCAATGGCCCAGTTGACATTATCAATGAATGCACATCTTGAAATGATTTGATTTTCTCTTTGATTTTCTTGTTACCTTTTTCTTTAACATTACACCTCAAACACCTATCTATATTCTTTAACAAGCATCTTGTTTTAACATGTCGCTGATTAAGTGAGCAAGGATCTCACAGATCATATTGGTTTGCTGACACTCATTGCTTTATCTTCCTGAAATGAAAACCTGAGAAATCAGATAGGAAAGGTATATGTAGGTTGATTACAGATGTGACAACATTTAGTTTGCTGTGTTGCTAAGACATACTCGTATATACAGTAGCTACTTTGAGTGAGCTGTACATTGCTGATTATAAATGTACAAGAGACAAAAGAAACAATGTTACCTTTAACCACTTGACCTACACAAGGTTTTCATGACCTTCATGACCAGACCATGTTTCGCTATTCAAACAAGGACAGAGGCGCTTCTAAATGCAGACTGTAAAACATTTTAATAACATCTTTAAAATCTAGAGCATGGCAACTCACAAAGGCATCTATTAAAAGTGCATGTAAGTGGTCCCAAGAGGGAACGTCAGCAGCTCACCGTCCCCACCAGGAAGCATCGAGTACAGTCAGGAGATGTTTCTGTGGTCTGTAGCCGGCAAGACGCTGGACTGGACGATCAGAGCTCACTGTGGAGTGTCGCGGCGGCGTGACGTCATCAACATTCCTTGTTATGTTTCGCTATTCGGCACTTCGCTACTTTAACTGGCAATTGCTCGGTCATGCAACACTGTATGCAAATTAAATGTATATATTTTTTTTTACACAGAGCTTTCTTTTGGTGGTATTTGATCACCACTGGGTTTTTTATATTTTTTCTATATAAGTGAAAAAAGACCTAAAATTTTGAAAACCATATTTTCTACTTTCTGTTAAACATAAAACATATCCAGTAAAATCAAATTTCTTCATAAATTTAGGCCAACATGTATTCTGCTACATGTCTTTGGTAAAAATCCCAATAAGTGCATATTAATTGATTTGTGTGAAAGTTATAGCATCTACAAACTATGATATATACAGTATATTTGAAAATTGATCAATCCTGATGTACTGACAACCTATTTCATTAAAAAGCCAGGACAGTACAAATACTCCCCAAATTACCCCTTTTAGGAAAGTAGACACTCTGGGATATTTAGTAAGAGGCATAGCAAGTTTATTGAAGTTTTAATTTTTTCACAATTTTTAAAAAAATAAATTAAATATTTTTTTTCCACATTTTTTTTTTATATGCTGTCATCGGCATCAGCGTCACTGACTGGTAACAGTATGTTAAAGTTATTTTAAAAAGTAATTTTTTAATTCAATTTTTAAACATTTTTTTTCTTTTTTTTCAACAGTTTTTTTTAACATAGGTAAAAGTGAAAGCAGTGCAGCGCTCAAACCCATAGTAAGTGTGAATCAGCTAAAAACCGAAAAACTGTGGCATTGACAAGTGTCCCTTTGAATAACCTGGAGAAACAAATAGCAACTAGCAATAGTTCAATTCAGTAAAAGTAAAAACAATGCAGTGCCCAAACACCAAGTTACAGATAAACCAACCAAATAAGAAAGTGTAGCAATAACAAGTGTCCCTTTAAATACACGAGGACCGCAAATATGGAGTTCAATTTCTCCATATATCACATAACTGTTCCACATGTAAAAGAAATAAAGGTGATAAAATAAAGTGGAAAACAAAAACTTAAAAAAGTGAAAACATTGCAGCAACCTTTATTTTCACCCCTGAGGATGCGCTAGAGCATGAAACACATTAGGTGGAGCTAAGAGTGTTGACATGAAGACATAAGTTTTTGTTATTTACTTTTAAACTGATGTTTCCTGAACCCTTCCAATAAAATACTACACTATGTGAGTACCTCTAGCTCGTTTGGTCAGCATTTCTTCCATATATCTCCACTGTACTCCTGCTGGCCCTGGAAGTGATAGGTTTACCAATGCCATTACCAGAGAGTCATCAGCCTTAAAGGGAACAGCTCCTGAGATAAGAAGCTGTGACCTGTTCCTTTCGAAAATATCATAATGCCTATGTGCTGCCTATAACTTAAGCAACCACATCCTCTGGTGAGTGCATTGTGTTGGTGCTGGTTCACATCGTGGAAAAGTGTACTATTGGACCAGACATTATCCGGATACATTTAAAGGATACACACACATGTTTTTTACTTCATTTTATCACATTTATATCTTTTACAGATGGAACAATTATGTGATATATGGATGAACTGAACTGCATATTTGTGGTTCCACGTTATTTAACCACTTGACCACTGGGCACTTAAACGCCCTTAACAACCAGACCAATTTTCAGCTTTCAGCGCTCTCACACTTTGAATGACTATTACTCAGTCATGCAACATTGTACCCATATGAAATTTGCGTCCTTTTTTTCACACTATCAGTAAGTTTCACACTCTCGCGACTTTCGACTTTTAACCAGACCAACAATTCCCGCAAATTCACGGGTCACCAGTTCACCAATTTATTGCACCTTGGTGTTTATACGTCAAGTCAAGTAGGTATATAGTGTATTAACAAGGTAGACATTTTCTATATTTACACTATTTTACTTCATTTTTTGTACACACACATAGGAAATTTACATAGGCCTATTACAGACCAGGTTATCATGTGAAAAGGTGCTACACTTGGTCGTGGTTGTGTTACGTGAGTGGTCTCCTACACCAACGAATTC
>BLSH010483974.1:999481-1018010 GCA_018402905.1 Glandirana rugosa | reverse complement strand
GGGTGAGCATGGATGGATGGCTGGGTGAGCACGGCTGGGTGGGTGAGCATGGATGGATGGCTGGGTGAGCACGGCTGGGTGGGTGAGCATGGATGGATGGATGGGTGAGCACGGATGGATGGATGGGTGAGCATGGATGGATGGCTGGGTGAGCACGGCTGGGTGGGTGAGCATGGATGGATGGATGGGTGAGTGTGCACGGCTGGGTGGGTGAGCATGGATGGATGGATGGATGGGTGAGCACGGCTGGGTGGGTGAGCACAGATAGATGGCTGGGTGAGCATGGATGGATGGCTGGGTGAGCATGGATGGATGGGTGAGCATGGATGGATGGGTGGATGGATGGGGAGCACGGATGGATGAATGGTTGGGCATGGCTGTATAGGTGAGCATGGATGGATGGATGGATGAGCACGGCTGGGTGGATGAGCATGCATGGCTGGATGGGTGAGCATGGATGGATGGATGGGTGAGCATGGATGGATGGGTGGGTGGGTGAGGATGGATTGGGTGAGGATGGGTGGGGGGTGGATGGCTGGGTGGGTGGTGGGTGGCTGATGATGGCTGGGTGGGTGGCTGATGATGGCTGGGGGGTGGTGGGTGGGTGGTAAGTGGATGATGGGGGGTGTATTTTCTCACTAGGCAGCGCTGCAGCGTGTCCTCTCTCCCCCCTCTCTCCTCTCACACTGCACCGATCGGTGCGGAGAGGAGAGAGAAGCCGGCGCTTCCGCCGGCTTGTTTACATGTGATCACGCCGTCATTTGACGGCGCGATCACGTGGTGAAAGGCCGCTCACAGCGGCCATTCACCGCGATCCGGGATCAGTAGGGTCCCCCGGACCCGACGGTCACGGATGTTCCCGTGTGCGCGCCCCCGGCGGCGCGCGGGAAGGGCGATTCTGGGAGGACATAAATAGACGTCCTCCCAGAATTAAGCAACCGCTCTGTAGACGTCAATTGTCTATAGGGCGGTTGTTAAGCGGTTAAAGGGACACTTATTATTGTTACAATTTCGTATTTGGTTAATTTATATGTAATGCGGTGTTTGAGCGCTGCATTGTGTTTACTTTCGCTGAATTGAACTGCATAGTTGCTATTTGTTGTTTCATGTTATTTAGGGGAGGGACACTTATCATTGGCACACTTATTCTATTTTGAGCTGATTCACACTTACTCTGGGTTTGAGAGCTGCACTGCGTTAACTTTTACATTTTTTTATAGTTTTTTTTTTTTTTTTTACCTCTTTGTGCTAGCTGCTGCCCTTCTTGATTTCTTTGTTTCCCACTGAGCACAGACTTTATACTTTTTAGTTTATTATACATACTTTCATCAGAGTAGTTCAATGTCACCATGACACTATACTAGTCTGGGGGGGGTGGATCAGGGTTTTTTTTTACACTTTGATTACTGTTACAGTGATGACCACTGTAACAGCAATGCATTAAACTATGATGGATAAGTTTCATTCATAACGGCTGTGGTTACTATTGGGCTCTGAGGTTGGCTACAGCTAATCACATGGTACAGGATGCCGTGATTTGTTCAGAGAACGTGTGATAGCTGTGGGCCAATCACATCATCACGCTACTGAGCACAGCTGTTATGAATGCAACTTTTTTTACAACAGTTATATTTACACTGTGATCGCATAGCAATAACACAGCGATCTTGAGAGGGGCGGCCAGTGCGACTATGCCAGATGATGCACAAGTACACCACCCATCCGCAATAAAACTACTGTGGGCAGGCAGTGGTTAAATGTTTTATTTATATTTGTATTTCATATTGATTGTGTTGTTATTACACACATTTTTATTTCCTGACAGCCCACTGTATCTGCAGTGTAGGATCCCTACAGAACACCGCTGGATTGCTGGGAATGTGCATATATTTATTTATTTATTTATTTCAGGTACTTATATAGCGCTGTCAATTTACGCAGCGCTTTACATATACATTGTACATTCACATCAGTCCCTACCCTCAAGGAGCTTACAATCTAAGGTCCCTAACTCACATTCATACATATACTAGGGCCAATTTAGACAGGATCTAATTAACCTCACAGCATGTCTTTGGAGTGTGGGAGGAAACCGGAGTACCCGGAGGAAACCCACGCAGGCACAGGGAGAACATGCAAACTCCAGGCAGGTAGTGTCTTGATCGGGATTCTTTTTGTCTGCACACAGCTATAGAGGTATAAATAAATAAAATTAAAAAACGTGGGGGGTGGGGAGTGAAGTTCTTCTTCAGCCTTCTGGCTGAAAATGTATGTACATACAAGGTTGGTAAAGAAAATGTACACAACAATATATATTCCATTATTAACACTTGTACATGGTTTCACCTACAGTTGCTCGGGGCAGTGAGCAACTGTAGGTGAAACGTTTTCAAGAAAATGGTGTGCCCCCCCCCCCCCAAATCCACACCAGACCTTTATCTGAGCATGCAGCCCGGTAGGTCAGGCAACGGAGGGAATGAGCGAGCGCTCCTTTGGGGCAGTGACATTCACTGCTTTATAACTATGTCTTGCTTGTGTTAGTTGTACAGTGTGCATCACTTTAATATTTTTTAATATTTATTCAGTTTTTACCTAAAGCAAATCTGCTTTTCCAATGCAGAGAAAAGCAACAGGTTTCATTTGAAGCCCAGTTGAACATTCTGTATTTATTACTGTAAGTAGGACTGCATATACAGTAATACATATGGTTGTAATTTTTTTTTCTTTTATCATACTTTGTGCTATTTACAGTAAGTCCTAATTGTGCTAATGCCGGCTCTTTCTGCTACAGCAAGGACTAAAATACCCTTAGCTGAAGCACTCTGGACAGTCAGACTACTGCTTTCACACACAATGCAGTTACAGCATTCCAGCATGTCTCTCTTCACACTTCTCCAATTAGCTGTGCTCAAGCTGCCTGGGCAATACTGTAAATTGTGGTTTGTCATACCACTAAAGACCCAGGTCACTGTGTAAAAGCAGCAGGCCCACTCTTTCAATGGTGCTGCAGCAAAGGCCATTTTAACTCTTGTTGCAGCACAAAGTACAAAAAAACCCTAAAGAAAAACAAATAACACACTTCTTTTCTGTGATTTATTTGGGCTTTAATGCTTTCCTCCCTAGCAGCACCTAGTCTCAATAAATTTGCTTTGCTGCTATTCTGTTTAGCTAATTGGAGCAAGTAAAGAAAGCTCAATGTAAGCTCCAAGTTACTGTTACATGTTACTCTTACTAGCCACCGTGTGATAGTGCTGGGCCAATCACCAAGCATCTGCATTATCACATGAGAGGATAGGCAGTGAGCAACACTCTTCTCTATACTTGGAAGTATTGGGTATTTTCTTTTCCCTAATCTACATTTCCATAAAATTTAAAAATATAAACTGCTGTATCAAATGAAAGTAAAACTGGACTAACAGAAATTGGCCACCACTGATACAAGTACTGATGTAGGTACTACTTGCCTGGCCTATGTGGGTTTACAATTAACCATTTAAATGTGTCCCATGCAATACATTTGGTTGAATGTATACAAGCAAAAAAGCAGAGACAGTATTACAAACTTCAAGATGTATCAAGTACTAAACTACAGCCATTAAGCATTTTGTCAATAACATTTTGTGTTATAGAATGGCAGTAATCAATATATTATAAAGTGAAATGACTTTGTGATCTATGATGTTCTTAATAACAATGATTTACAATTGCTTGCATGAAGGCATCCATAGGAGGCAACCAGAAGTAATATGAACTGTGTCAAAACTAGGGAGGCGACACTAATTCAAATATCAATTGTTAAGCAGGAATCTTTAAAAGGTTGATTTACTGTAAATAATGTCCATTTGGTTCCACAGGGTAACAGATAAAATGTCTCATATTTTCCATGTTGGTAATCTTTTCAAGAATTAGGTTTCATATACACTTAGTAACAATCCTATACACACAGCGAGAGAAAACAGCATTAGAACAAAACCTCAACTTTGTTGAGAAAAAGAAAACTATCATTTCTTTCCTCTGGAGGATAAGTACATATCTTTTTTTGAGAAAAAATGGTGTGTTGTCCAATCAAAAACCAAAAACAAAACAATAACCAATCTTATGTTGTTTCTTTAAAACGTGTTTTGTTCTATCAAACATATAGTGCTATTCTCTAAGCAAAGTGCTAATATAATGTATCATATCAAAGGCAATATATAACAACAATAAAGGATGTTGTGTTATCTTTTTAATTACCTCTGTATTGGCGGAGACCCGTTGCAAGTCTACGGTCAACAGAGCCAGGGAAAGAGGAGAAGCTATAAACATGACCTGTAATAGGAATATTAGGCTTTCCCAAAGTGTCTGTTGGTGTTTGATGTTGAATTAGAGCCTGGGAGATTTTCGTTCATTCATGTTTGTCTAACCTCTTGTATAGTGGAAATTAGCTTTTTGGTAAGCAGCCCCCTGACCTTCTATGGTGGTGGTCTTACACTCCCAAGTGGTGTCATACCATTTATCATTGGTGGTGGAGCATCGGGTGGACTTTTATATATGAACTATATGGATTTATACAGTGCATCCGGAAAGTATTCACATCGCTTCACTTTTTCCACATTTTGTTACGTTACAGCCTTATTCCAAAATGGATAACATTTTTTATTTTCCTCGAAATTCTACAAACAATACCCCACAATGTCAACATGCAAGAACTTTGTTTGCAATCTTTGCAAATTTATTAAAAATAAAAAAACAAAAAAAATCACAAGTACATAAGTATTTACAGTTTTTGCTCAACACTTTGTTGAAGCACCTTTGGCACCAATTACAACCTCAAGTCTTATGACTATGATGCTACAAGCTTGGCACACCTATTTTTGGGCAGTTTCTCCCATTCTTCTTTGCAGGACCTCTCAAGCTCAATCAGGTTGGATGGAGAGCGTCAGTGCACAGCCATTTTCAGATCTCTCCAGAGATGTTCAATGAGGTTCAAGTCTGGGCTCTGGCTGGGCCACTCAAGGACATTCACAGAGTTGTCCCATAGTCACGCCTTTGTTATCTAGGCTGTGTACTTAGGGTCGTTGTCCTGTTGGAAGATGAACCTTCATCCCAGTCTGAGGTACAGAGCGCTCCGGAGCAGGTTTTCATCAAGGATGTCTCTGTACATCGCTGCATTTATCTTTCCCATGATCCCGACTAGTCTCCCAGTTCCTGCCACTGAAAAACATCCCCACAGCATGATACTGCCACCACCATGCTTCACTGTAGGGATGGTATTGGCCAAGTGATGAGCAGTACCTGGTTTTCTCCAGACATGACTAGCGGGAACCATGAATCAGACCAAGACAGAAGTGCAGTAAAATCACACTGTTTAATAAAAAGGTAAAATGACATAAACAGAGTAAATGTGGTCAAAACATAGCCAGGGTTCGGTAATCAGAGGGGATAGTCAGAGCAAGCCAGTGAAACAGGAGTCCAGAAATCAGTGAGGTCAAACAAATGGCATGCAGGGTCAGGAGCCAGGAGGAGCATCAGCTGAGCAGGGTCTTGAATCCACGAAACCAGAAGGGAACATCAAACAGGCAAAATCTTTCACAGGAAAACACAGCAGAGATTTCTCAAGAGATGTAGACCAAGGCGAAGGCATCTGCGATCAGATTCAGGTAGTTTACAGTTTGCAGAGCTGGCTTAACAAGCAGGATATGGTCATCAGGTGAGACAGAGTGGAAACTGAGACTGGCAATTATCCCTCAGCTAAGCAGCTTGCTCTAAGAAGGGAGAGCTGAGCCCAGCCCTGACAATGACACTTGCCATTCAGGCCAAAGTGTTAAATCTTTGTTTCATAAGACCAGAGAATTTTGTTTCTCCAGGTCTGAGAGTCCTTCAGGTGACTTGGCAAACTCTAGCTGGTTGTTCTTCTAAACGGTTCTTCTAAAAGGTTCTTCTCTCTCCACAGAGAAACACTGGAGCCCTGGAAACACTGGAGCCCTGCCAGAGTGGTTCTTGGTCACCTCCCTGACTGAGGCCCTTCTCCCCCAATCACTCAGTTTGGCCGAGTGGCCAGCTCTAGGAAGAGTCCTGGTGGTTCCAAACTTCTGCCATTTACAGATGATGGAGGCCACTGTTCTCAAAATTTTCTGTAACCTTCCCCAGATCTGTGCCTCGATACAATCCTGTCTCGGAGGTCTACAGACAATTCCTTGGACTTCATGGCTTGGCTTGTGCTCTGACATGAACTGTTAACTGTGGGACCTTATATAGACAGATGTGTGCCTTTCCAAACCATGTCCAATCAACTGAATTTATCACAGGTGAACTCCAATCAAGTTGTAGAAAGATTTCAAGGATGATCAGTGGAAACAGGATGCGCTTGCTTTACTAAAGCTAGAGAGTGCAAAATCTGGTGCAGCTGTGCATGGTAGCCAATCAGCTTCTATGTTCGGCTTGTTCAGTTAAGCTTTGACAAAAAAACCAGGAAGCTGATAGGTTCCTATGCAGAGCTGCACCAGATTTTGCACTCTCCAGTTTTAGTAAACCAACCCCTGAGTGTCATGGCAAAGCCTGTGAATACTTTTGTACAGAGGCGTAACTAGAACCTTCAGGGCCCGGGTGCAAGAAATTAGGAAGGGCCCCCCTGACCTCCGGCCAGGGCCCTTCCCTCTTCTTGCTAATCCTGGGGCCCTTTACTCCTTTCACGGGTCCCTTTATTACGGTCCCACAGCGGGACCCTGGGAACAGCAGAAGACAAGTAAACTGGATAGGAGGGGCGGCAGGGGCAGCATATAGAGGAACCAATCTCCTGCATTAGGAGGAAAATGGAATAAATAAACCTTCTAAATGCCACCCTCGCCATCACTCCTATCCAGGTGTACAAGGGAAGCACATGGGCCCCCTGGAGCATGGGGCCCGGTTGCAACCGCAACCCCTGCAACCCCTATCGTTACGCCCCTGCTTTTGTACATGTGTTTTTTTTGTTTTTATTTTTAATAAATTTGCAAAGATGTCAAACAAACTTCTTTCACATTGTCATTATGGGTATTGTTTGTAGAATTTTGAGGAAAAAAATAATTTAATCCATTCAAACTTTCAGCACAATTGCTTACTATCTGGGACTGCACTTTATTTAAAGAGATAATACATAATTTACTATCGTTATCTATTGCCTTTGATCTGTTACATCATATATGGACTTTGTTTAGAGAATAGCACTATATGTTTTATAGCACAAAGCACATTTTTTAAAGAAATAACATAATATTGGTTATTGTTTAATATTTTTTGATTGGACATTTCTTCACAAAATTGTTTTAGTTATCACGTATTCAGATATAGTGGTTGCAGCAGTATAGATTTGTGAGAGACGCCAAAGGCAGTTTATTTTTTTTTTGTTTTTCAGTACATACACTGCAAGGATTTTATCCAAAATTATTGCAGCTTTGTAAACTGCTTCTATTCCATATGTATTGAAATAAATCATTCCATTACACTTTCTGAATAAGTTGTAGGTTGTCACTATCACAAGTGGAAGTCTAAGTGGCGAAACGCGTCTGATATGGCTGCACGGCAACTCGATAGGATGTTTATGACGCATGACATATAACCATAAGTCTTGTCAATTTTCCTAACGCACACCTTTCTGGCAAAGTCAGGCTTGTGTAGAAGTGGGTGCTGCAGTGATCACCAGCTGGATACTGGAAGCGTCAGACATGTGTAAGTATTCACCAGTACACCAAGAAATGACATACTGCTGTTGTAACCTGCTGGTCGGATGAGACTTGAGCTGATTCTGGTGTCTGCGGGGACTCAGATATGGCTAGCGTCAGTGTGCTATTTGATGTTATGCTCATGAATTGTTTTTGTCTGTAAGTGCATTACTTTCAATGCACTTACAATAAATTGAGTGTAGTTGACAGTATCACACTATGTTGGCATTTTATGTTCTCTCTCCCCCATCATGAGCTTATACTGAGGTCCGGATTCGGCGGAGTTTAAAGCTGGAGCATTACATGTGCTTGTTCTGTGCTGTTATGCCGAGCATGAGAGTGTGAGGCATATGGTGCTGGTAAGTTTACATCCATGTGGGGAGAAGGACTCACAATTGTCTGTCACGTGGTGCGGTGCTGAGGATCTCCAGTTTCAGGCTGCCTGATACTCTATGATCACTAAGGACTCCTTGTCATCTTTATGACCATTGGTTTTTGGACTATGTTATGGACATGTCTTTTTTCTGAAAACACTGATATACTCACTGGGTGCGCACTACAACACCTTCTTTTCTAACTGTTTAAAAGCGCTGCTGTTTTACCTGATGTCTTATATTATATGGTAAAATTTGGTTTAAAGTTGTAGGTTGTACCGTTACTGTAAACATAAAATCCCCTGTTATATTAAGTATTTCAACCCCATCATCCCTTTATATATGCGTTTTAAACTCCTAATGTAATAAGAAATGGATGTTGATGGAGACGCCATATTTCATACCACAAATACAACAAGCTCAATGCATTTGGACCTCAAATCCCTGCAAATGTCTGGTAGCAGCATTAAACTTGTTTTAAAACAACCTGAATACTGTTGTAATGGCTGTAAGAAATAAAGATGTATATTTTAAAGGACAATTAATTAATTACTGAACATCATGGAGGATTTTGATTGTAACTCGAGCCTGCAACAAGGGACGTTATGGCTTAGGTGTCTTACACTAATAGTTAATATTTAAAATGTTACCACCTTTATAGTGTCATCTGGGTTTGGTTTCTGACTATGGCAGATTACCATCTGCAGTCTAAAGCAAAAGTATTAGGCCTCATACACACGGACGTTTTTTACCGCCGCGTTTTTGAGCGTTTTTTGCAACTCTCCATGTTATTCAATGGTCCCATACAAACCTGATGTTTTTGAGCTGTGGATAGCATCGGCGTTTGTGAGCTGAAAGCAGAACCCACAGGCAGCGCATTCTGAAGCTGCAGCGTTAGAGCGTTTTTGACGCTGAGTCAGCAAAAAGCTCACTAACGTACATTAACGCCATAGCGACGTTAACTGGCGGTTTTAACACCAGCGTTTTCATGGTTCAAAAATAGCAGAGGAGTGTTTTTGAGTGTGTATGAGGCCTTAAAAGCAAAAATTGTAAAATATTTTTCCTGTGCTTTACATTGCTTAATTTTGTTTTTTATCTACTGTAATGACTGGTAGTTTGTTGTTCATATGGTGCCACAATTTATTTATTTTTGTCCAGCCACCACTGTGTGCTAAAACAGTGTTTCTCAACCTTTTTTCAGTCAAGGCATCCTTTAAAAATGATGGACAGCCTTGAGGCACCCCATTCTAAAATGTAAAAACTATTCAAATAGTTTTACATAATGCAGCAACATCCACAAGTCCAAGTAAGACACCCACTGTTAGAGGTGATTTATTCTTCCAAAGCAAATGCACTTTTGCAAAGTGGTACTGACTAGTATTCCAATGTTTCTCCATCACTCTGATGGAGAGGGGCAGGGGAGGGTCAAACAAGAATGATTTGCAGGCAACTAACATCCCCCTTATCAACTAATGATGTCATGGGTTGTTAGGACGCTGGCAGCTAGAAGGTTGTAATGGTGCGCAATGAAAACCTGTGACTTAGTGTAACTAAAAGGCAGGCTTCATCCACACGCTGGCTAGTATACAATTATTGGGCAATTTTTAGGCATTTTGCCAAGGCACCCCTGAAGAAACCTCAAGACACCCCAGGGTGCCTGGTTACCCTGGTTGAAAAAGGCTATACTAAAAGAACTACAGTATATTACTATATTGTAACTTACACACCCCAGGCCCATGGAGTTCTAGAAGCTACCAGGCATACTTATGTTTCTCTGAAAAAAAAAGATAATGTTAACTATTTAGGTTTGCCAAAAAATACAAAATAATGATTAGCTTGCATTTTGAACATAAATTGTAATCCTGCAGCAGCTGATGATGTCCTACAAAGATTATGAGGCTTTTTGGTACATGCTATGTCAAATTAACCAGGCAGGCTGTACTGGTTTAAAAAAAGTCTCTGGAAGTTTGCTTTAGATCACTTCTATGAAGCAAGTACAAAAAAATAATCCAGTATGCATCCCAATTTTATATCATTGTATGCACATCCTTTGAAAGCCCAGTATATGTTGCCAGGCAGAATATATCTGTGCCAAAGGATTACTTAAACCAAAGGTTATACAGAAATGATGTTCCTCTGAACGACATAAGATGCCTTAGTGGTTAATAAAACTGAAACGTACTTATTTCTAACCGTAAACCATTTTCATCAGCACATTCAAGACCAGAGAAATGTTCTTATTGCAGGCAATTAGGGTTATGTGAGTGTCATATGTGCGCTGCTGTTTTATTAGCAAGTGTTTCTGCTCTATGAGCGGCATGCTAATGACAGGTAACCGGTAGCAGTAATAAAGAGTTCTCCTTTTAATAACACATTAAACTTCATGTAGTAATACCCACAACTCTGTTAAATGATTTTTTTTTTCATGCTTAGCAGAACTGTGTCTAGGGAGAAAAATTAGAATCTTATGCTTCATTCAAACAAGAAGAGTTTGCATTTAAGCCTACTGAGTAGCACTAACTTTAATCTTAGCATTCATGTTCTAAAGCAGTGTCCTACTGACTAAATCCCTATGGTTGCTGTTATTTTTATATTCTTAATGACCCTGAAATTGAACCTGAGAAAATGTGGGTTAGTGCTCTGGTTACTGCAGCACTCTCAATCTGTCTTGAGCATAAAGGAAGGGTGCACAGCACAGTCATTACATTGATTAAAAAAAAAAAAAGTTTTAACATAACTTGCACTTACAAGACCACCACAGCCTGCCTGAAAGGTTCAGTTATGTACTAAAAATTTACAGAGCTTTCCTTACTACTGTTATCTTGTGATGTTATGCCTTTTCAATCTTAACCCATTACAAAGGGTTATCTCTCTGCATTTAATGACACGGGAATGTGGGATGGCTATAATTTACAGCACATAATCATGTGATAAGAAGCTGCAGTCTAACCAAGAAGCAAAAATAAAAATGTTGCTGAATTTGGCTGTAAAGAATTATTTAAAATGCTAAGGCCCCATGCACATTATAGCTGCTACACGGTCGTTTTGGGTGTTTTTTTAACAGCCCGTAAACTCCCCTCTATGTTATCCTATGCAGCACACATGGACGTTTATTGTTGTTTATTTGCAGTGGCGTTTATAGGCTGTTGTCAGAACGCCCTAAAATCAAGTTCAAGAATTGTTCTTCTGACCACAAAAAACGTTGAAGGCTTAAAAACCTTTATAAATGCCCAAAAACGCTCAAAGGCGTTTTTGGATGTTTTTGATCCATTGAAAATTTTTTTTAACTAAAAACGCTCAAAAACGCTGACGCTCAAAAACACTCAAAAACGCTAGTGCATTAACACTGATAAAGGCTAAAAAACTCACTACAAAGCTACTGACATTTTGGATTTTTTTTAAATGTCCAGTGTGCATGGAGCATAATTAAGATAAATTGACTTAAATGTTTAATATATGTTCACTGGGAAACCGAAATAGATAGATCCCAGGTATGGAGGAGTGCTTTAATTCAGCATAAATTACTCATTGCAATCACATCTGTGTTCAGTGCATTTGGCATGCTGTGTTTTTCCCCATTCTGCTGCTCTATGACTAGATCCAGCTGTAGCCACAAGTAAGGGATGAGTGGGGCATTGGCATCAGGCTGGATCATAGAGAATGATGTTCTGCCTAAGGCAACTCCTAGCTACTACCTTTCAGTTTTTGGCCACAATCTGGTCTATCACAAGCTGAGAAGTGTAGGAACTATAAAAATATTTTGGTTAGTTGCATAGGCTGTCTTCTAAAAATCAGTTACTATTTCATTTGTCTTGCCTTTCACTGTTTAAATACATGAGTATCGGAATAAAAGACGTTTTTCTGTTCTACTTTGCAAATTTTTAAGCAGGTGAAACAAGTTCTTCATTTGTTTATGCCAGTGTTTTTCAACCCAGGTGCTACAGCACCTTGGGATGCCACGAAGAGTCCCTAAGTATTCCGCAGCAAAATCACATAAAATTACCCCAGCCCTTAACAGTCTGATCAGAGAGTGATCTTGTGTTAACTCCTGTGTACAGAGAGGAGAGAAAGAGCACAGCCCACACCTCCTCCCTGCTGCTAGCTATACTCCTGTTGGCAACCCAGGAAGCTCTGCATGCCTGTGTCCTACCAACCAATGAAGTCATCAGTTGCTAAGGACAGGTGGGGCAGCCCATACAGGTTCCTGGTTTGCTGGCAGGAGTACAGATAGCAGCAGGGGGGGAGGAGAGAGCCAGGAGGAGGTGCGGGCTGTGCTCTCTCCCTCTTGTCTGTACACAGGAGTTAACATAGGATCGCTCTCTAATCAGAATGTACAGGGCTTGACTACCTCCCGTACCTCCTTCCCACTCTGCTCCTGTTCCAGCAGCAAAAGTTGGGAATAGAGGGAGGTAATCAAACCCTGCAAAGTCCAAGCTGAGTGTGTTCTGTGTTATCTCCAGTATACAGACAGCTGGGAGAGGAGCAAAGGGGGGAGCATAGCCAACACCTCTTCCGGCTCTCTCTTCCTCCTCGCCACTGTCACTATTCCAGTAGTGATAAGAGGGATGTGGTGGCATAAGAGGTTTTGTGATAGGAGGGGGATTTTAAAGGTTTGGGGGGACCAGAATTTGTGCTAGGAGGGGGGATTTGGGAGGGGGAATTGGGGGGTGGATTTAAAACCTACAGACCACCTAACCTTGCCTTACAAACTACATTTTAGGGTGTGCAGTGCCATGAAACATGCACAATCACCCATTTTCCTGCACTGCACAAAAATGCACAACTTTTTGCAGATGTGGGGGGTGTCATTAATTCTCAATGGCACCTCTGTGCATCTAGCAAATATGCATATGTTGGCACCCGCTAAAACACATGGTACCACAGTACCATGTGTTTGGGTGTGGCACGATTTAAAAGATTATGCCAACATCTTTTTTGTGTGTTTTACAAACAGAGAGCAGCCCATTAAAAAACACAACATGTGGGAATGCGCAAAAAAGCAAGACTGATCAAACGCACCTGTTGTGTCTCGGTCACGTGATAGTTTACATTTTTGAGGTTGTATTCAATATGTGCAAAGAGAGATCACACAAATACTTATAAGTATAACATTTATTTAAAGTAATGACAGATACAGATAAAGATAAAGAAAATATGACAATAATACTTACTAAAGATGCTGTTTCCGCCAAGGGTCCCTCCATTATGTGGCATGGCACCATGGATCAGGACCAGACACATGCCTTAATGGCAGTTCTAAATGAGACAAAGGTTTTGGCTGTGGCAATATGGAACTTGAATGTAAGGAAATAGCCAATTGTAGAGATGAAAGTGGGCTTGGCCACAGCCTGGTCAGTTAACAATACTATTCCTTTGGTATAAGGTAAGGCCATGCTTATGTCCTTATATGGCCTCCTTACCCAAGATTTGGAGGCTTAGAATTCATTAGTGAGCCACAATATTAGTAAGGAAATATGTAATATGCAAGTTACCCATCTATCCACTCCCTGCTCACAAATATCATGCAGTAATGCCTCCAAATGTACAACAAGGTAACATAAACAATAAAAGGAATATGGCTAATTATTGTAAACAAAAGAGTAATTAATGTGTTCTTCCACCCCCCAGTTAAATCCTGGTGTCAACGAGCCCTCAGACTGGGGTACCCCAGGATTATGCGCAATTCTTAAAGGTGCCTTAACTAAAAAAATTTTAAAAAACACTGGTTTATGTCACCTTTCACTGAGCATAATCTTATTATTTCAATCTATGTGCACTAATGCCAACCATATACTTGGGCAGGTTTGCGGAAATTTGGGCTACTTTGATGAGCCTTTTACTGCATTGATGGGCAAAAAGTTCAAGGTAAATAACCGTAAAGTCTGTATCATATTGTGAAAAGATCAAAACTACTCTTCCATGGTAGGTTGCTTTGGTACTCCCTGTAGTTCATAATTCAAAGTTCACCAAAAGTTGTTGGAATTACCATAAATTTCCCTTATGTAGGGCCAGCATTACAATGTTTTACACTTGTAGCAACTTAACTTTATAAAGCTGAAGTCCATCATTGCCACAGGTATATACCCATCATTAACTCTACTACTTTCCAAAAACTATTACTAATACAAACAAATGGAACTTTAAGGCTGGGTTCACACTTATGCTAATAGGATGCGGGTTTACCCAGTTTGCATGACAAGAGAGTGGGTCCGGCTCGCAATGGTTCACACACCTCCGGTGTGGCCGCGTTCCGCATCTGGAAAGGGTCCTGTGCGTCTTTGGTTCCTATTCGGGTGCGAATTCAGGCAAACGTTCAGACCTGATTCACACCTGTATCGATGAGCAGGGACGCATCAGACCCCCTGCTGTGAGCTGTGCCTGCAGCATGTGTGAACCCACCCTTAAGGTACACAAACCTATTCTTATAAAATCAATAATGCATAATTTCCCATATATATATATATATCCCATAAAAAACATATATATGCATCCTAAGACTAATAATATTCCTCACACAACAGTTTCTCACAACGTTTGAACAGTGTTTACTTCTTCAGGGGAGTGTAAGTATGTGAGAGAGATCTACAGTAAACTATATAAAACAGAGTTATAATGACACATATGTATTATCAATGCCTTTCTATAATGCTACCATAAAGCTGTGTGTATTGAACCATATCCTTTTGCATCTCCTATAGCTGTATATTAGCAGACATATATTACATATAATTCGCAATCAACTTAAAATGAGAGTGCTAATCCACTGCCACTCCAACTTCAAAGCAGCACCATGACACATAACTTATTCAACACTTACATAGTGATAAAGTGCAAAGAGTGCAAGTAAAAGTACAAAAAAGTCTATAAAAAGCCCATAAACCATGTTGAGATACCATTAGTACATCCACCAAGAATTGTTGTGATCACTTTTCGTGAATGTGAGACACAAATCCCTCTAGGAAGAAAACTCACCAGAATACTATGCCACTCATTTTCACGATGGGCAAAAAAAGCTCTTATGTAAATCCTGGAGTTAGATGTTGATCTGATTCATATATCAAATACATATAAAATGAAAAAGAACAGCTTCCACTGGTGTGGTAAAACCTACAACAGCTTTATTTAAACAAATGCCACTCACAAAAGTAAAAATTATATAGGCTCATCTCATTAACCACTTGCTTACCGGGCACTTAAACTCCCCTCCTGCCCAGGCCAAATTTCAGCTTTTAGCGCTGTCGCGCTTTGAATGACAATTGCGCGGTCATGGTACACTGTACCCAAATGAAATTGTTTCACACAAATAGAGCTTTCTTTTGGTGGTATTTATTCACTGCTGGGTTTTTTATTTTTTGCTAAAAAACGAATTAAAAGACCGAAAATTTTGAGTTTGTTATAAAATTTTTAAAACTGGTAAATATTCTCCTTCATTGATGTGCACTGATGAGGCAACACTGATGGGCACTGATAGGCTGCACTGATGGACACTGATAAGCTGCACTGATGGGCACTGATATGGCGGCACTGATGGGCACTGATAAGGCAGCACTGATGGGCACTGTTAGGTGGCACTGGTGGGCACTGATGAGGTGGCGCTGGTGGGCAACGATGGGTGGCACTGATGGGTGGCACTGGCAGGCAGCACTGAAGGGCACTGATACGTGGCACTGAAAGGCACTGATGGGTAGCACTGATAAGCAGCACTGATGGGTGGCACTGATGGGCACTGGTAGGCACTGGTAGGTGAGACTGATTGGCCGCACTGATAGGTGGCACTGATGATGAGGCACTGATGGCCACTGGCTGGCAGCACTGATTGGCATTGATAGGTGGCAATGGTGGGCATTGATAGGTGACACTGGGGGGCACTGGTAGGCTGCACTGATGTGTACCTGTAGGTGGCACTTGTGGGCACTGGTAGGCTGCACTGATGTGCACCTGTAGCTGGCACTGGTGGGTACTGGTAGATGGCACTGGAGGGC
Organism: Glandirana rugosa; assembly: GCA_018402905.1. Classification (NCBI taxonomy): domain Eukaryota; kingdom Metazoa; phylum Chordata; class Amphibia; order Anura; family Ranidae; genus Glandirana; species Glandirana rugosa. The sequence continues at coordinate 1,001,975 of BLSH010483974.1, read as the reverse complement.
ACTGCATAGCAGCAGTGGCTCTCCATGTGCGGGACCAATGTCCCTCTCTCTGTAGCTTGTCATCGGCTTTGTTTTCTCCTCACGCTGTCAGTGTGAGGGGAAAAAAAGCAGATTACCAATCTTTTGTTTATATCACGTGATCAGCTGTCATTGGCTGGCAACTGATCACATTGAGAGGGGCTGGGACTGGCCCCTTACAACGATCTGTGCAGGCAGCTTGTGCATGGGAGGACATCTATGGATGCCCTCCCGGCAATTTATGTCCGCGCTGTAGCCATCTTTCTGCTATAGCATGGGCGGGAAGTGGTTAATAAAGTAGCGTGAACAGTGCTCCCTTTAATCCTCACAAATTCCGGAACTCACAGCCACCTCTGATGTCACTTCTGGTTGCCGCATAGCCACACCCCAATGCATTTGTCCTTTCCACTTGATAACGGGGGGGGGTGGCTACACAGCATGGCAACCAGATATATCCACTTACCGACCACCATATAGCAGATTTACTGCTACAGGGCGGCCATTCTGTGCAGAATCATGTACAGCATATATATGTGATTCTGCACTTCTGGGTGGGGGGGCACATGCATGGGACTAATCACAGCAGAAGGTGATCAGTGGGTGCTGGCCAATGTATGTAAGCAGCACCTGCTAACAATGCTTGAAAAGCAGCTCAGATCTCCAGGATATTTGAGCCTATTCCTGCAGCTGTGAAGTCTGTGAAGCGAGCTGGCCGCAATGTGCTCCCCAGCCTATCGTGCTGGCATCTGTAGTAATTATGGTCCATGAAGGATCTTGCAACGGTTTCGAGAGCACTTCTCTCTTCTTCCACCAAAGGAGACCCTTCTGCATGGGATTCGTCAGAAGAATTTGCTGGGTCAGGGACTGTTTCCTCCACTGAGAAAGGAATCCCTGCTGGAAATATCAGAGGTGCCAATGAGCCCATGGAACCATCGGAATGCAAGCTGACATAGATCCTATCAGCCTCAGATAATCTGAGACTGGCAGGTGAGTATGTGACTTAATATGCATCATCTTCTGTATGATTAATACCACCTTCTGAGGAGGGATACTGTTCCTTTGGCAGTGTTGAATAATGCACCCAGATAGGTCATCTTCTGAGTTGGAGTCAAAAGACTCTTCTCCTGATTTATTAACCACCCAAAGTCAGTCAGAGCTGTCAATAGAACCTTCTTGCGTTCTTTGAGCTGTACTGGGCTGGAGGCTAGAAGCAGAATGTCGTCTAGGTAGTTAAAAACCCTCAGGATCTTGGTAAATACCCTCGGAGCGGTACACAGGCCGAAGGGCAGGCTTTGGAATTGAAGAAGCGCTCTGCCAACTGCCACCCCGAGCTATTTCTGGAAGAGAGGTAGAATAGGTATGTGCAGATACGCATCTTGAAGGTCCGCTGATATCATCCAGTCTGTCAGCTGCACTACCTGGATGATTGTCTGTAAAGACTTCATTTTAAAGCTCACCAAATGAATGTAGCAGTTCAGTCTTTTCAGGGCCACCACAGGTCTCTATTCCCCATTTTTCTTTGGTACCAGGAATAGCATTGAGTAAAACCCTGTGAATCTCTCGGAAGGCGGGACCGCGACTACCACCTGCTGTTTTTGAAGGGAGACCAGGAATTGTTGCAGGATCTCTGCTTTCTGAGGAGAGGCTAGGATTTTTGTCAGGGTGAATGAATCCTGAGGAGGGAGACTTGAAAAGGCCCAAAAATGTCTGAAACGGATCGTGGAGATTACCCAAAGATCCCTGCACCGGGGGGAGACCAGGTTTCCAAGAAGTGTCTTTGTCTGCCTCCGACCGGAATACCCTAGGTTTGCCTCACATCAAAAAGACTTTGTAGTATTTGAGGGTTGGGAAGACTCTGTTTATGTGTTTTGAAAAAGGTTGCCTGGGTGCTTCTCCAGTTTCTTCTTGTATCCCGATTTTGGCGAAACTGCCTAAAGTCTCTTCCTGTTGTTGGTTGGAATTTCGATGAGAACTCTCCAGCTCGTCTTAGCCTTCTATCCTGGGGCAGCAAACCCAATTTTCCCCCTGTTACATGGGAGTTTGCCTTTTTGAATTTGTCCCCGAAGAACGCTTTCCCATCAAAAGGGATCTTACACCATGTTTGTTTTGATGCTGAGTCTGCAGCCCATGGCTTTAGCCACAAGGCTCGCTTGGTCATCACTGTATGGAGCATTGATTTGGCCTGGGCTAACTGTCTGTGTATGTTTTTTATATCTCTGTCGGTAGGTCGTCCTTCAAGGATTTCTTCTATACTATTTTTACGACCTCCGCGATTTCGAAAGTTACCTACAATAACCCCTTCACCGGTAACTGTGATATTGTATGAGCCGGTTTAGTTACGAGGTATGTCACTACTGGTTCGCTCGGAACACCGATTTCGGTACCCGACGTCTGAGTCGTAGTTTTGTTTGTACCACATTCTAGGGAAAACTACCCTTTCGCAAGAAGCCCCTGTTTAAGTTTTTCCGTTTGAGGG
>BLSH010483974.1:974798-999471 GCA_018402905.1 Glandirana rugosa | reverse complement strand
TGTCGAAAAAATTTGGTTTGTAAGACATAGGACTTTTAAGGTGCTAAAGTAACAGGAATACAATTTTTTGGAATTAAAACCCAACAATTTTATTTAGGTACATTAACAGTTTGAAAAAAGTATATATAGAAATTTGCATAAAATCATTACATATTACATTACAGCTGTACAGTCGCACTTGCTCAACATGTTTTGCCTTAAATAGGCTTCCTCAGGAGACTGACAGGCGCTGTATTGAAGTAAATACTATGAATAGAGAAAAAATATATGATGAGATAAAGACAGAATAATATCCATACATGCCAAATAGTCACAATAATTTGTGAAAAACAAAAATGATGAATAAACAAACAAATAAACAACATTTCAGTAAAGCATTCAAACAACCAAAATGAACCCACCAGAAATCTCAAACTGTTCAAAAATTTCAATAGTGCATATGATGCAGAGATATAATATGCAGTAGCTGAAGTTCAGACCTCCAAATCCAGCGGATCAAGATATGACCATAGACGGACCATTTGTCTAGAAGATCAATGAACAGGACTAAAATCCTATACTTGAAGCCAGCTAATAGTATCATCAACATATGTAATAAATATATAAACTATATAAAAAAATAATAGTTACCAGGATGTTCGGAAAGTAGGATCGAGTAAGACGCCTCCCCAGAGGTATTAACCTGGGAATATGGAATACGGGCGTATTAAGGTGGATATGGCGCTGCTCTGTGAATTTATAAATGATAAATTACTGGTGGGTGTTAAATATCAGATATAATTCTCAGCATACTGGTAAATAATCCATAAAAATGTCTTGAGGTCTAAAATGAATTAATATATATAATGTGTGTCAAAAATCAAGTAATAGTGTGGTATTATTGTTCGATTCTGGTGTATAACAATCTGATAATAATATAATGATATTGGAAAAAAGAAATGAATAAATCAATAAATATCAGGAAAAAATGTGAATCATGTGACAAAATATGTCGTAAAAAATCAGAAATTGATCAGATAACGTGCCTTATAGGACCATAAATAGATATATGACTCATATAATTGAGAATGACATATTAAACAATATAAATAACGTGCAAATGTGCAAAATATACGTAAAGTGCAAAAAGCCAAACAAGTGCTGTCAAGAGGCGTGCTGTGTAACAGTCTCTGAAATATTCAAATACACTGGAGGTGTCTTCACTTCACGCAAATGTGTTGACAATTCCTCTAGAAGTGCAATGTAGCTGTGACATGCATATCCACTCCACTCTGTGCATCTGGTGTTCACCTCTTTCTCTAAAAATGTGTGGCCACTCACCAGAAAACGTTTCCCACTAATGGGGTACAAGTTTGGTAGAATTCCACAAAAGCCTGCTGCACTCCACTGTCAATGCTGTTTCCCCCTGGTGGGGTGCTCACGAAGCCAGTACACCTTTCTCCCCTCCGTTTAGGTTTTTGATCATGTACAATAAGACAGTATCTTGCGCAATATTGCTACTTTTATTGTAATACCAAGACAAGTAAAAACGTACATATTAGCATGTAGACACATACATTTTTTATATACTTTTTTTATATACATCTTTTATATACACGTCTTTTACACATATAATTCGTACAGTTTGCATACGTCTTATTATGAACATATTATGAATAAATTATGTACTGATTTATTATGATTTTATTCATGTAAAAATACGGCATGTTCACTGCGTGTCGCACCCGACTATATACAATTTTGTAGTTCCCCAAAACTGTTAGTAGGCGCCCACTATAAATATTTATCATCCATGATTACTTCCAACAAAAGGGCGTCCACCATGGCAACGACGGTCTATATAATAACCAACCAAAGAAATGGCCGCACGCGAAGTTTCCCAGATGATATGAAAATTCCTTACATCCAATAAGATGGCCGCCCTCACTCAGAAGAGGCGACAGTTCATTTCCCAATAATCAGTAGTATTTAAGACTGGGAGCGCCGAGTGAGGGCACCGCTCCAGTAGACGTCCTATGACGAAAGGCGTAGGGCGGGGCCTATACGTCATACGTCACTTCCGGTTTTTGGGCCGTGGAACGCAGGGAACACAGCGGATATCCCGTATCGAATGTACACGCTTGTGTCTACATGCTAATATGTAAGTTTTTACTTGTCTTGGTATTACAATAAAAGTAGCAATATTGCGCAAGATACTGTCTTATTTTACAGGATCAAAAACCTAAACGGAGGGGAGAAAGGTGTACTGGCTTCATGAGCACCCCGCCAGGGGGAAACAGCATTGACAGTGGAGTGCAGCAGGCTTTTGTGGAATTCTACCAAACGTGTACCCATTTAGTGGGAAACGTTTTCTGGTGAGCGGCCACATGTTTTTAGAGAAAGAGGGGAACACAGAGTGGAGTGGATATGCATGTCACAGCTACATTGCACTTCTAGAGGAATTGTCAACACATTTGCGTGAAGTGAAGACACCTCCAGTGTATTTAAATATTTCAGAGACTGTTACACAGCACGCCTCTTGACAGCACTTGTTTGGCTTTTTGCACTTTACGTATATTTTGCACATTTACACGTTATTTATATTGTTTAATATGTCGTTCTCAATTATATAATATGAGTCATATATCTATTTATGGTCCTATAAGGCACGTTATCTGATCAATTTCTGATTTTTTACGACACATTTTGTCACATGATTCAGATTTTTCCTGATATTTATTGATTTATTCATTTCTTTTTTCCAATATCATTATATTATTATCAGATTGTTATACACCAGAATCGAACAATAATACCACACTATTACTTGATTTTTGACACACATTATATATATTAATTCATTTTAGACCTCAAGACATTTTTATGGAATATTTACCGGTATGCTGAGAATTATATCCGATATTTAACACCCACCAGTAATTTATAATTTATAAATTCACAGAGCAGCGCCATATCCACCTTAATACGCCCATATTATCTAATTACACATTTGTGAAGTTCGGTGGTGGCTGCACCTCTTAGATTAATAAAACTCTTATCCGTTTGCGCGGAACATTTACTAAGTATTTCTGGGAATATGGAATACACCCCAACCGAATTGACGAAAAGTTACTTCACCAGAAGTGGCCAGGTTCAATCAATAAGATGAAGAGTTTGTTATAATCTTAGGGAATATTCCCACTAGCGGACAGATATAGGCTCCTTATATTCAAGGTTTCTTTTTATAGCAGTCACTCTATAAGACAGAGAGCAACAGTGGTAGATTTGTTGGGCTTCAAGAAATAAAGGAAAAAGGAAAATAATAATTTTCACAACAGAGGCAACTAAGGGGACACCAGGGCTGAACAGTAGATGGTCTTCTTCTGCCTCTTCCCAGCCTATTGCCTCTGGATCTAAATGAACGGCTCTGGTGACTTGTTCCAGAAGCTTCCTCATGACACATGGAGGACATGTTGGAGCTCTTCTGGCGTACAGGGCTGGAAACAGAAATTTACCAGCGTGATGCACTCTTTTTTTAGAAAACATAATAAAAAGAAAAACTTTTTTTTTTCTTAAACCAAGGGTCCTTACCTTTGAACAAGGTGAGGGTCTTGACCTGTAGTTGATCGACTCATAATCCATTGACAGCCAGAGCAGCTGGAAAAACTAAAGTTAAAAAAAAAAAGAAAGGGGATGAAATTTGTTCAAAGAAAAGAAAAGTAGAGAGCAAGGGATCCTTATTTTTTTTTAAAGTATAGTTTTAACTTACCACAATGGGGAATCACTGTGGCTTCCAGGAGCTCTCAGTGTAGACAACCTATTTGCAACAGGCAGTCCAGCACACTGGAGCTCCCAGGCTTTTAAGAAGTAAAAAAAGTCTGTCCCTTTAATTGGAAACAGCTGGATGTACTCACTAAATAAGAAAAAAGTTTAAGGGGAAATCATACAGGTTTCCCCGTATCCAAGATGGCTGCCACAGCCTCTTTTGCAGTCCACATGCACGCATGGCGACACTACTCCCCGTTCAAACTCTCTGCCTTTCCCTCTCGCCAAGACTCCAATGAGACACCGGCACATGCGCAGAGAGGAGCATGAGGGATGTTGGAGAGGAAGATTAAAGCCATCAGAAGCGCGGGTTTGCTGCCTAAGAGCAGTCGGAAGATAGAAAAACAGCAGGAGAAAGCAAGAGGGGAAGAAAACAAACTTTAAAAAGAAGGGAAGAAACACAGGAAAAACTGGAGGGATAGAGATAGTTGTGTGAGAGCGAGAGGAAAGAAAGAAAAGAAATAAAGCAAGCTGTTCTGGCTGCCTGGGACCACGATCATCCTGCTGTTAAGCAGAGCCAACGCTCCAGGTTAGGAGACAGCTGCAGATGCAAAAGATCCCCAGAAGGGGCTCCTCATCTTATCAACGCTTTTAGCAGCCCAAGAGGGAGGACTGCGTTTGGGAGAGGCTGAACCCAAACAGAAAAAGGTAAAGACATCTGGCTTCAGATCACTATCCATCGGGTATGAGGAAAAAAAATGAGAATGGTGGGGGAGGCTTTACCTTTAACTTTTATAATATTCACTGTCCTGATGGGAGGAGTTAAGGGCAGAGCCTATCACAGGTATGCTGCCATGGAGGCACCAGGAAATAATTTTTCAAGGGCTTTAAGCCTTCCCTACTTAGCCAATAAAAATGTTAAATACAGTGTAATTTAATATACTAATTTAGTAGTATTGAATTGCCATTATTTTTTAATGCTTTACGAAATTCACTTAGAAAATGACAAACTGAAGCTACGCGATCTCTAACACTATTTACTGCCATCTCTTTTAAAGTACAATATAGTGTGGTGTTGGAAAGTGCCATCATGGCCATGTAAAGTAAATCTAGAAACCATCTTAGATTGGGATTATGAAGGCACAGGCTCAAAAAACGATTTCATGGATAAAAACAATGATAAAAGCTTTATTTGTACAAACATTAATTAAAAACACTAACAATACATGTACAGTGGCTATACATTAACAAATGAAATGCTTCATCTGTTAATGTATAGCCGCTGTACATGTATTGCTACTGTTTTTAAAGAAGTTTTGTATAAATAAAGCTTGTTTCATTGTTTTTATCCATTAAATAGTTTTTTGAGCCTGTGCCTCCATAGTCCCACTCTAAGAGGATTTCTAGATTTACTGTCATCTCTTTTGGTATTTGCTCATTTATTTTTAGGCTAAATCAATGACATGTTTCAACCATGTAAAACTTTTCACATTTTGCAGTTAAATCTAGTATCGAATCACAAACAGAAGCAGATATAGTTGGCAGTATTTACAGGCATACTGGGAACTCTATAATGATTTACTGCTTCTATAGAAAACATTTTGGAAGCTGGATAAAATGGCATCAACGGAAAGCACACAAGACAGGATGTGAGATTAAACTGGTGAAGCATAGTGGCAAACAGCTAGCTGTTATAACTCACTAAGAGCTGACATTTTGTTTTAGAATTAGCTGTCTGAAGACAGCCCATAACATATTTTTTGAAATTTAGTATGCACCCAAACTATGTTTCAGTTGTATAGTTTATCTTATCTGAGATGCATTTTTACAAAGCTTTTATATAGGCAGTTTGGCCTATTTAGGAAGACAAACTACAATATGTAATGTGCAGGAATCATATCATCTTTCTTTGTTCTGAATGTTCTAAATAGATTAGTGTTGAAATCAGACTGGTTGGCATGGGTCACTGATGTTTGTATAACATCGTTTCTCTTTGCACTGCCTAGCAATAAGCCAGGTCTCCAGTTTCATGTTGCAAATGTCACCAATTTGTTTCAGGTTCAGTACAGCAAAAAAAAAAAAAAAAGCATTAAAACATTTACAGAGCACTTGCTTGACTGGTACATCTTTAGGCCTTTCTCAGAAACTGAAAGATAATTCGGAAATACTGTTGACTGCCTTTTGAAAACACTAAGTACATAGCTGCCATATTCATTGAATGGATTCAGTATTTTCCGAGACACTGATTCAACTAATTTGGTGATGGGTCAAGACAACTCCAAAATAGTGACAGTCTGAGATTCTAAAACCCTTAAAGTACCAAAATCCCCAAATTGAGCTGCTCTGTCATAGAAACTAAAAAAAAAATGCAAAACCTATTATTTTAATACATTTTTTATATTAAAAATATTTATACTATATTAATTACCAAAAATATTTAACAACATGATTAAAAAAATGAAAACCCTTTTGCGAACCCATATCAAAAACATTGTGATTATTCATACAAAGCTATATACTGTATGCAAACATAGGTACTGTATATATGGAAAATATAAAGTCAAAATCACAACACAGGTTATTAACTAGAGATGGCCCGAGCATCCCCCTCGTCTGATCACAGCAAAACTCCCAATCAGGGGAAAAGTTCTATCCCGAAACAGGAACCCCATTGAAGTCTATGGGAGCTGAACAGGAAAAATCAAAAGTGCCCATTTTGAAGGCTTAAATGCAAATAATTGGCCATAAAAGGGGTATGGTGGTCCAGGTACTGCCCTGGGAGACATGTATCAATGCTTTTTAAAAAAAAAAAAAAACAATAGTTTTTTTCAGGAGCAGTGATTTTAACCACTTTAGCCCTGGAAGGATCTGCCCCCTTCCCGACCAGGCCATTTTTTGCCATATGGCACTGCGCCACTTTAACTGACAATTGCTCGGTTATGCGACGCTGTACACAAACAAAATTGACGTCCTTTTTTCCTACAAATAGAGCTTTCTTTTGGTGATATTTGATCACCTCTGCGTTTTTTATTTTTTGCGCTATAAACAAAAAAAGGCTGACGATTTAAAAAAAAACAAAAAACATTTTTTTACTTTCTCTTATAATACATGTCCGAAAAAAATATATAAAAAAAGAATTTATTTGCAATAGGTGTATATTGATTGGTTTGCGCAAAAGTTATCTCGTCTACAAAATACGGGATAGATGTATGGACTTTTATTTATTTATTTTTTGCTGGTAATGGTGGCGATCTGCGATTTTTAGCGGGACTTTGACATTACGGTGGACAAATCTAACCCCAAATGACACTTTTTGGGAACCAGTGACATTATTTACATTGATCAGTGCTATAAAAATGCACTGATCAATGTAAAAATGACACTGGCAGGGAAGGGGTTAACACTAGGGGCAATCAAGGGGTTAACTGTATTCTCTCAGCATGTTCTAACTGTATGGGGGATGCGCTGCCTAGAACATGACAGAGATCACTGTTCCTAATGACAGGGAACAGTAGATTTCTGTCATGTCCCCTTTCAGTACGGGGATCCACCATGTTTACATTGGCAGATCCCCATTCTGCTTTTGCACAGAGCGATCGCGGGTCGCCGGCGGACATCCAGTCAGTTCGCGCAGGGGAGCCGATCTACCACAGTAATTGTACGTGAGCAGGTAAGCAAGTGGTTAATGATGCTTAAAGTGCAACAATAAAAAGGAAAAAATCCTTTAAATATAGTGCCTGGGGGTCCCCTTAGTCTGCCTAGAAAGTGGCATATCTGTAGTATGCATAGAACATGCTGCAGCAAAAATTACATTTCTTAAAAAAAAACAAGTTAAATCAGATATAAATTGATTTATGGTTGCAATTGCTGGTGTTCTGTCAAAAGAGCCAAGTCGTCAAAATCTCCAATGATATCACTTCCGATGACTCTTTGGCAGCAATAATTGCAGATTTCGACGACTTGGATGTTTTCACAGTACACCGGCAGCATATACACTATGGTACATGATGAGTTGGCTGTTTTGACAGAACACTGGCTAAGGAGTAAACATTTTTTGTCACCTTAGAGGCGACCATGTTGTTGGTTACTAGCAGGCGGACTAGCAATGTCGACTCATTATATCATGTACCGTAGTGTATACGCTGCCTGTGTTCTGTGAGAACAGTTAACCCGTCAAAATCTGCAATTACTGTTGCTGGAGAGTCACCGGAAGGGACATTATTGGAGATTTTGACGAGTTGGGTCTTTTGACAGAACACCGGCACTCGGCTATTGAACAAAAAATAAAGAAAAAAACAGTGTGGGGCCCCCCCAACATCCATAACAGATTCTTATGCGAGCAAGCAGCCTGGCAGGTCAGGAAAGGGGGGATGAGCGAGCGCCCCCTCCTGAACCATACCACATGCCCTCAACATGGGGAGTGCTTTGGGTCAGGGGGGCCCTAGATCCTGCCCCCCCCATGTAAATGAGTATGGGGTACAAACGGTGGAGACTGCAGTAGGTGGTCAGCCTTCATGGATGGCTGTAGCGTTTTTTATTTACGGGTGTGCCAGGCGACGTGATTGATGATGGATTTACATCAGGGGGGCACTGTTTTCTTATTTTTATTTTTTAATAAAGCAATTGTCAAAAACCGTCTCTGTGTTTTTATTAATTTTTGACACTTTACATGGGGTGGCCGGGATCTGGGGCTCCTTGTTGTTTTTGTGGCTCTGGCCACTCACAGCGCCGGAGCCTGGCGAACCAGAAGAAACTCCGGGGAAGATGTCAGCCGTCTCAACGGTGTGCGGGCGCCGCTACAGGGGCTTTGTTCTAAGGTAAGTATTTCATAATGAGCTAGTATGCAATGCATACTAGCTCATTATGCCTTTGTCTTACAAGTTTTTTTTCTTTTTTTTTAAGAGTTTACAACCTCTTTAATCCCAGTTATGTCATGTCTTTGTTGACAATGACATACAAGAAATGTTTGTATATTTGTAAAATGTTGTGACCACAGAAATTCACACTTGGAGGATTATTTTATTTTGGAAAATTATTTGGTAGAAGGCATGGTTAACAGGAGTTTGAGTTGGGGTGTAGCTCCTCTTAAAGATAATAGCACTTAGGATATTGAGTGTTTTACAATGTTTAATCATCAGGTTTGAATTTATTGCAATTTTTGGTAGAAAAGAAAATATGCGATTTTAGATGAGGAAATCAATAGGGTTAAGGGCCAGCTGGCTCAACTGAAAGAAATAGAAGAATACCAGACATGTTTAGAGAATTAAAAGAAAACTTTAGAAGCTGTAGAATTAGAACAAAAAAGAGAAAAATTATATATGTATACAGTATCTCAGAAAAGTGAGATACCCCTCACACCCCTCACATTTTTGTAAATATTTTATTAAATCTTTTCATGTGACAACACTGAAGAAATTACACTTTGCTACAATGTAAAGTAGTGAGTGCACAGCTTGTATAAAAATTTAAATTTTTTGCCCCCTCAGAATAACTCAACACACAGCCATTCATGTCTAAACCGCTGGCAACAAAGGTGAGTACACCCCTAAGTGAAAATGTCCAAATTGGGTCCAATTAGCCATTTTCCTTTCCTTTTGTCATGCGACTCCTTAGTGTTACAAAGTCTCAGATGTGAATGGGGAACAGGTGCGTTACATTTGGTGTTATCGTTCTCACTCTCTCATACTGGTCACTGGAAGTTCAACATGGCACCTCATGGCAAAGAACTCTCTAAGGATCTGAAAAAAAGAATTGTTGCTCTACATAAAGATGGCCTAGGCTATAAGAAGATTGCCAAGACCCTGAAACTGAGCTGCAGCATGGTGGCCAAGGCCATACAGCGGTTTACCACTACAGGTTCCACTCAGAACAGGCCTCGCCATGGTCAACTAAAGAAGTTGAGTGCATGTACTCAACATCATATCCAGAGGTTATGTTTGGGAAATAGATGTATGAGTGCTTCCAGCATTGCTGCAGAGGTTGAAGGGGTGGGGGATCAACCTGTCAGTGCTCAGACCATACGCCGCACACTGCATCAAATTGGTCAGCATGGCTGTCGTCCCAGAAGGAAGCCTCTTCTAAAGATGATGCACAAGAAAGCCTGCAAACAGTTTGCTAAAGACGAGCAGACTAAGGACATGGGTTGCTGGAACCATGTCCTGTGGTCTGATGAGACCAAGATAAACTTATTTGGTTCAGATGGTGTCAAGCGTGTGTGGCAGCAACCAGGTGAGGAGTACAAAGACAAGTGTCTTGCCTACAGTCAAGGATAGTGGTGGGAGTGTCATGGTCTGGGGCTGCATGAGTACTGCTGATATTGGGGAGCTACAGTTCATTGAGGAAACCATGGATACCAACATGTACTGTGACATACTGAAGCAGAGCATGCTCCTCTCCCTTTAGAGACTGGACCGCAGGGCAGTATTCCAACATGATAAGGACTCCAAACACACCTCCAAGACAACTACTGTCTTGCTAAAGAAGCTGAGGGTGAAGGTGATGGACTGGCCAAGCATGTCTCCAGACCTAAACCCTATTGAGCATATGTGGGGCATCCTCAAACGAAAGGTGGAGGAGCGCATCTATCAGCTCCATGATGTTGTCACGGAGGAGTGGAAGAGGACTCTGGTGGCAACCTATGAAGCTCTGGCGAACTCCATGCCCAAGAGGGTTAAGGCAGTGCTGGAAAATACTGGTGGCCACACATAATATTGACACTTTGGGCCCAATTTGGACATTTTCAAGTAGGGGTGTACTCACTTTTGTTGCCAGCAGTTTAGACATTAATGGCTGTGTGTTGAGTTATTTTAAGGGGACAGCAAATTTACACTGTTATACAAGCTGTACACTCACTACTTTACATTGTAGCAAAGTGCCATTTCTTCAGTGTTGTCACATGAAAAGATATAATAAAATATTTACAAAAATGTGAGGGGTGTACTCACTTTTGTGAGATACTGTATATACTGTACTGTATATATATGTATATATATTATTTTAACTCAGGCTGGGGAGCAGCTAAAAAAAACTGCTAAATCTCTGCACAGGGAAGGTACGCAGTTATTTATATCCCACCACACTGCAATTCACAGTACTATATCACAATGCAGTACTGTATAGCATTGTATAGCAGCAACTATTTCTCCCTGCAAACACACTGTCAGCTCTCCCTATCTCCCTTCACTATAATTGTAAATAGGCCCCCCTTTTGCTGTCAAAACAGTCCTGACCAATTGAAGCATGGGCACCACAAGACCTCTAAAGGTATGCTGTGGTATCTGGAACCAAGCTGTTACTAGCAGATCCTTTAAGTCCTGTAAATTGCAAGATAGGGACTCTATGGATTGAACTTGTATTTTCAGCACATTCCGCAGATGCTCTATTGGATTGAGATCTGGAGAATTTGGAGTTCAAATCAACACCTCAAACGCGTTGTGTTCCTCAAACCATTCTTGAACCATTTTGCAGTGTGGCAGGACACATTATCCTGCTGAAAGAGGTCATTGCCAACACAGAATACTGTTTCCATGAAGAGGTGTACTAAGTCAACAACAATGTTTAGGTAGGTGGTACATGTCAAAGTAAAATCCACAAGAATGGCAAGACCAAGGTCTCCCAGCAGAACATTGTCCAAAGCATCACACTGCCTCTGCCAGCCTACCTTCTTCTCATACTGCACCCTTTCTTTCCTAGTTAAGTGACACACATGTACCTGGCCCTCCACATGATGTAAAGGAAAATGTGATTCATCAGAAAAGGCCATCTTCTTTCATTAGCCTGTGCTCCAGTTTTTTTTTTTTAATTATTCCTTTATTAATATTCCTGAATATCAGATAGATAAAAAAAAACACATTACAATTTTACAACACGCTACCCACTGTTCCCTCTCCTTCCTCTCACCCCAGTCCTTCCCCACCCCCCCTCTTCTTAGTTCTATTATGTTCTCGCCTTTGTCTCCACTTCTGCCCTCCCTCCTCCCTTTTCCTATATACCCCATATTTCAGCATATTTCCTTATATTCTTAAACTCTACTCGGCTTTTCCAGATGCCAGAAAATGTTCTCTCATCTTCTCCACCACTATACAAGTGATCCATTATATATATATATATATATATTCTATACTCTATTAACCCAATATTTTATTGTAGGGGTTTCTGGTCCTTGCCACATTTTTGGTATTGCTCCTGTATTTTTATATTGTTTTATTGTGTTTTTCGTACTGTGGAATAGGCAGAGCCCGTATCTGTTGCAATACCTTCCGCCAGTATTCCTGTATTTTTGGGCATTCCCACCATAAATGGGCTATAGTTCCCTCCAGATTACATCCTCTCCAACACAGAGATGATTTTTCTGGTTGGCATTTTTGTACTTTAACAGTTGTTATATACCATCTAATACATCTTATACATTTATATTATATGTACCATTCCCAAATTTTTCCTAATTGTTGCTCATTCAAATGTGCTAATTCCTTCTCCCATCTTTCCATGTATGGCGGTATTTTGGGTTCAGCCATCATTGTAAGTATTTTATAGTTCTGGGAAATCCAATGTTTTGGCTTCGTCTGTGAGTTACAAAGGCGCTCTAATGGAAATAAATTTTCCTCAGATCTTATTGGTTGTGGTTAATTACCATTCATTTTCTCTTGTTCCTCAAATTCAAATATGCACATATCTTTCTTTTTTTCATTATGTCTTTTAACTGTGCATTCTTATCTTTTATGCATTCCCCAAATAGTGCCTTGTTTCTGGGTAAAAAATAATTTGTCTCTGTGAGTGGGATTAACTGTGAATTATACTCCCTTTTTGCTTGATTTTAAATTAAATCCCATACCCTTAGTAGGTTTTGTGTTAAAATGGGTGTGTTGTCATCTAACCTTCTATATTGTTGTGGAATCCATATAATTTTCCCAAATTATATTTTACTAAACGTGTTTTCAATTTTACCCATCTTTTTTCAGTTGTTTTTCTTGTCCACCCCACTATTCATGCTAACTATACAGCGTTATGGTATCTTTTAAAGTCTGGTACAGCTAAACCCCCTTGTGTTTTATCTTTACTCCCAAGATCTGTATTATCGGTTTCTTATTCTGCCATAGAAATCTTGATATCATTGTCCTTAAAGTTTTAAAATATGTCTGAGGCAATCAAAATGGTAACATTTTACATTTTTACAGGATTTTTGGTAATATCACCATCTTCATCATATTTATCCGTCCTACCCAGGAGAGTGGTCTTCTAATTTCTATTTTAATCTCATTTAACCACCTCAATACTGGGCACTTTCACCCCCATCCTTCCCAGACCAATTTTCAGCTTTCAGTGCTCTCGCATTTTGCATGACAATTACTCAGCCGTGCTACACTGTACCCAAATTAAATTTTTATAATTTTGTTCACACAAATAGAGCTTTCTTTTGGTGGTATTTATTCACCACTGGGTCTTTTATTTTTTGTGATATAATCAAAAAAAGAGTGAAAATTAAAAAAAAAAACAATATTTTCTACTTTCTGTTTTAAAAGAAATCCAATAAAATCTAATTTCCTCATAAATTTAGGCAAGAATGTATTCTGCTACATGTCTTTGGTAAAAAAAAAAATCCTGATAAGTGTATAATAATTGGTTTGTGTGAAAGTTATAGAGTCTACAAGCTATGCTATGTGTCATTTAAAATTGATCAGTCCTGATGCACTGACTGCTCTGATCTCATTTCTTGTCAGGATAGTACAAATAACCCCCCTCCCCCCCAATGACCCCTTTTTGGAAAGAAGACAGTCCAAATTATTTAGTAAGAGGCATAGTACATTTTTTTAAGTTGCAGTTTTTTTCCCACAATACTTTGGAAAATGAAGATTTTTTTTTTCACAAAATTGTCATATTTACAAGTAATTTCTCACACTGCATTGGCATATTTGCAATTACACCCCAAAACACATTCTGCTACTCCTCCTGGGTATGGCAATTCCACATGTGTGAGACTTTTCCATAGCCTAGCCCCATACAGAGGCCCAACATGCAAGTAGCACCTTCATGCGTTCTAGGAGCATAAATTACCCATTTAATGTCATGACTACCTATGACACCTTTGAAGGCCCTGGAGCACCAGGACAATGGAAACATCCACAAAATGTCCCCATTTTGGAAAGCAAATACCCCAACGTATATTCTATGAGGCATAATAAATCTTTTGAACATGTCATTTTTTCCACAAGTTTTTGAAAAATGTGGAAAGAAAACACATTTTACTTACACAAAGTTGTCACTTTATAAGACTTTTCTAACCCACAGCATGTACATAGCAAAAATTACACCCCAAAATACATTCTTCTAATAAGTATGGCAACACAGACTGGCTCTCCTTCTCCACACTGACATGCTCCATGTGAGGAGAAGCAGAGCCGATCAACTGACAGCTGGCTCTGTTTACATCCCACGCTGGTTGTGATTGAACACAGCCATCATGTGATCAGGAGGGCCAATCACAGAGCCCTCCTGCCAAGCGGTGATTCACCGTGTCTTTAATTCTGCCATGTAAATGCAAATACCATTTGTAATTCTTCCTCTTCTTTCTTACCCACATTTATATTCAAGATCTCTGACTTTAAGAGGTTGATTTTTAGGTTTGATAGCTCTCTGTACTATTTCAGCACTTTCATTAGGTTTTCATTCAGCACTGCATATGCTCTGGAACTGGGGCATGCCCAGTTTGGGATTGGGTCTGGTGACGTCACCCAGCAGCTGGGGCTTGCTATGGCAGGGCGTGCTGGGCAGGAGCAGGTATATTAGAGGGATGGGCCCTCTCTTACTTACTCTCTTTTTTTGGGGTAATGATTTATTGAGGAAAGGATACATTTATCTTCCTATACTTATCTTTGTGTTTTGACTTCTGATCTAGGAGCCTCAGGGGGATGCATTCTCTCTATCTGGCCATTTTGGGTGGCATTTCTAACAGTGACAAAAGCTTATATGCTTGATGCCAATGCAGCACTGACTTTTTGTGGATATCTACAAGTAAGTGTTTGTTATTGATGATGCCCTGGAATTCGTAAAGTCACAACCAAGCTTATATATATGCATCATTAGTTACAAAAGGCGAGAAGCCTCATTTCACCTGGGGGTTATGTGATGGTCTGGAGTCTATTTCAGATTTGTAACATTCTTTATTTTTACACAGCTATTTTCATCTATTGTAGTGATATGTTTTGATGGCTATACATCTTGGAGATGTAAGAATTAATGGGTGGCTCCCCTATCTACGTCTGTCCACCATCTGATACTGATGTTTTTAGGATTTTGTGCTTGCTGCAGTGCATATTTACTATGGGGAATTTACATTGTATACATCTTTGTGCATTATGTACAAGCTACAACAATGCATTATTATTTTTTACTATATAGAGCCCATTTCCTTTGTACTCTGCTTCCACACCCGACGGGGAGGCTGACTTTTTGGCACTGTCCTGCATGTCAGTCCATTTTGGCATGTCTGGGTAAGCTGAACCCCTTCATTATGGGGCATATTTATGCAACACTTAAAACAATCATTTTGCACGACGTATCACTTTTTGTATATTATGTTGTATTCTATTGTCCTTTACAGATAATCTACTCTCTCAAAACACTCCTGAAAAAGCGGTAACCCCGCAAAACATGTTTAGAAGAACTGCTTAACTATGCTCAAGATTATACTATATGATTATTGGCACTTTACAGTACCGTACATCCAGGGCTAGATTTTTGACACCCTAGGTGAAACCTCATTTTGTCGTCCCCATTGGCTCCATCCCTGACTCCAGTGCTGCGCTGCGCTGCGCCTCTAATTACATTACCGGTTGGACGGAGAAGCTGCCTGAGACTGAGTTAGTTACATGCTGCAGCCTGCAGAGCATGCGGACGTGGAGGGAAACCAGTGGCCAGGCGCCCCTAGGCAGCAGTGCACCCTAGGCGGTTGCCTAGTTTGCCTAATGGTAGCATCAGCCCTGCGTACATCATAAACAGCAGTCAAGTCCTGAGAGAGTCATTTATGTGACATTTCTTTTTTTGACATAATTTATTGTCTATAATATATTATATATTTTTTGTAAATAAAATATGTTGTTTTTAATTCTTACAAAGTGTTCTTATGTCTATGGTGGCAACATGAAAGTCCATATTGCCTCAACCACATCTTTTTGTATTTAGTATTTTAGGACGCAGGTACCTTATGTACAAGAAGCAGATAATAACTTGAAAGCACAAGGGAAGCATATAGGGTAATATTAGGTTCAAGACACTTCAATTGAATAACTACACATAAATATTAATAGTCCAGATGTAAAAGTCCATAGGGATGTAGCGGTGAGTGGTAGATCAAAGGGCTGCACTTTTGAGAAGCAAACCGATCTTCTGTAGTATTGGAGAAAGAACAAAAAAGTGTGCCTCTAAGTGTAACCGTACATTATTCCATTTATTAAAAAAGGGGTTAAAAATACTCACAAGAGTAGCATATACAGAAGCATTGCAGTTTTCAGCCACTGCTGGCTGTGCGTGGACACACTGCGGGTCCTGGTAGGTTCCGGATGTGGACAGCTCTGTGGAGCGGATATACACTGTAGTAGGAGTCTGGGGACCCGTCGGTGGCTCCCAGTGTTTCCTGGTTCCTGTACAGCTTTCCGATCCATCACTTCCGGTTCCGGTAACGCGTATGATGCAATTCCGGCGACGTGTTTGCGAGACCTATGCCCCTTCTTCAGGCCATTATACAGGTTACCGGGACCGGAAGTGACGGATCGGAAAGCTATACAGGAACCAGGAAACGCCGGGAGCGCCGGTCCCCAGACTCCTACTACAGTGTATATCCGCTCCACAGAGCTGAACCTACCAGGACCCCCGGTGTGTCCACGCACAGCCAGCAGTGGCTGAAAACTGCAATGCTTCTGTATATGCTACTCTTGTGAATATTTTTAACCCCTTTTTTAATAAATGGAATCATTTATGGTTACACTTAGAGGCGCACTTTTTTGTTCTTTCTCAAGGTACCTTATGTACAAATACTTTTTAGCACACAAAACTTTACAATTGTAACAAGATAATTAA
Source organism: Glandirana rugosa (assembly GCA_018402905.1). Classification (NCBI taxonomy): domain Eukaryota; kingdom Metazoa; phylum Chordata; class Amphibia; order Anura; family Ranidae; genus Glandirana; species Glandirana rugosa. The sequence continues at coordinate 982,653 of BLSH010483974.1, read as the reverse complement.
GGGTATTCAGTTATAGGAGAAGTACAGCCAAAGCTTGTTTGGCTGTACATCTCTTGTGGATCATAGGAGTGCAGTCCATTCTGCACTCCTCTGACCCATTTTCAGAAGACAGGGGCCTGAAGTCCGCTGTCTGCTAATATCACAGAGCTGGTCTAGGCTCTACAAGATCGCAACAATGGAGTCAGGATCCACGCACATGCCTGGACCGGCACACGACTCAGCCTCTCAGCGAGCCACTGAGGGGCTGAGCCGGCTGCTCCTGCCCCCTCCACAACCCAGTGCTTCAGTGGGTGGAGGGGGGGGGAGGGCAGAGCAGAGAGCCAGTGACAGTCACCTGCTCTCTGCTCGGGGACCCATGCTCTGGGGACAGATGAGTTGTGGGCGGATCCCGACCATATTGTCGCAATGTTGCCCCAGCCTGGACCATCTCTGTGATGTAAGCAGATAGAGTGCTTTGGCTGTACTTCTCCTTTAAGAAACCAGTTAAAACCAAGAACAAAAACACATCTCTAAGACCCCTTTCACACTGAGGTGCTTTACAGGTGCTATTTAGCTAAAAATAGCGCCTGTAAAGCGCCTCAAAAATCCACCCCAATGTGAAAGCTCAAGTGCTGTCACACTGGGGTGGTGCGCTTGCAGGACGTTACAAAAAGTCCTGCAAGCAGCATCTTTGGAGCGGTGCAGTGAGTTGTGATACACTGCTCTTCCACCCCCCCGCCCATTGAAAACAATGGGCAGCGCTTCCAAAGTGGCTGCACATCACCTCGGAAGAGTGGCGCACTGCCACTTTTAACCCCTTTTTAACCCCTTGTGGGGGTTAAAACTGCCGTGCTCCCTCCTGCATAGCGGCGCCATGGTGCCACTATAACGGTGGTAAATTGTCGCTGAAACTAGCGGTGATTTACCGCTACTGACCCACCGCCCCAGTGTGAAAGTAGCCTAAAAGCATGCTTAACCACTTGACCTCTGGAAGATTTACCCATCTTCATGACCAGGCCGTTTTTTGCAATACGGCACTGCGCTATTTTAACTGACAATAGCGCGGTTGTGCAGCGCTGAACCCAAATAAAATTTGTGTCCATTTTTTTTCCACGAATGGAGCTTCCTTTTGGTTGTACTTGATCACCTCTGCAGTTTTTATGTTTTGCGCTATAAACAAAAAAAGGCAATAATTTAAAAAAATATATATTTTTTACTTTCTGCTATAAAACATATTGAATAAAAAAATGTAAAAAATCACACTTCTTCATCAATTTAGGCCAATATGTATTCTGCTACATATTTTTGGTAAAAAAAATCCCAATAAGCGTATATTGATTGGTTAGCACAAAAGTTATAGTTATACAAACAGTTATACAAACTATGGGATATTTTTTACATTTGTTTAATTTTTTACTAGTAATGGCGGCGATCAGCGACTTATAGCAGGACTACGAGATTGTGGCAGACAAATCGGACACAAACTGACACTTTTGACACTCTTTGGGGACCAGTGATACTAATAGAGTGATCAGTGCTAAAAAAAATGCACTGTCACTGTACTAATGACACTGGCTGGGAAGGGGTTAACATCAAGGGCGATCAAAGGGTTAACTTAAAAATGTCTTGTGTACCAAAAAAAACAAACAAATTATATACACAAGAAAATGCTAGTGCCATATGCTCTACCTTTAAATTTATATACTTTTTTTTTCCACTTTAAATTTTTTATTAAAATATCACATACATAACATGTACTTTTGATACATATGCAATTGGATATAGAATAAGAAACATATATGAACAGAATATTTAAGCATTAAGATTAACAGTCAGATTAATGCAAATAATGATATTGACATATGTACTCAATGTTAGGAACAATAAAGCCCTAGTGACCCCAGTGGGACCACGCTGTCAATAGGAATTGTTCCTTATCGTGTAAGGCAGAAGGGAAACCAGAAGGTAGGGAAAGGAAGCTACTTTCTTAATGTTTCAAGTAAAGAGATTATTTTCAATGCTTGTTGAAATCTTTCAGATATTTTGATGCTCTGGGGTGTATCAACCAGATTTGCCAGGTCTTTTTAAATTTAATGGTGCTGAAATTCTTATTAGCTAATATCAGTTCATAATGAGTCTGTGTATTTAGTCTCAAAATGACATCAGAGAGCTTGGGAGCAGTATTGAATTTATGGTAAGCCTAGCTGCTATTAAGACATTGGCAACAATAGTTCTATAGTTCACAGGGTATATATCAAGATTAATTCCCAGTAGGGCTTTTGCAGGTGTAAGAGATATTAGATTACCCATAAGGGATGCAATAAAGCATTTCAGAAGCTGGAAAGGTTTTTTCAGTTCCAAAATGTATGGTATAGTGCAGTGTTTTTCAACTCCAGTCCTTAAGGTGCCCCAACAGGTCATGTTTTCAGGCTGTCCATTATTTTGCACAGGTGATTTGATCATTTTCACTGCCTTAGTAATTACCACAGCCGTTGTATCTGAGGGAAATCCTGAAAAATGACCTGTTGGGGTCCTCGAGGACTGGAGTTGAGAAACACTGGTATAGTTTACCCATTTGGTCATTACATCTCCAACAGATAGATGAGGAGGACGGGTATATTTTGGAAAGTGTACAAGGTATCATATACCAGCGATTTAATATCTTTTGAGAATTTTCCCAGTGTTTGATGCAGGATGTTGTGGAGTAGTATATTTTAATAGCTGTTTTCCATGACCTCCAGGAGAAGGTTTGGAATAGTTCTTTTTGCCATTTGATTGGGTTGGTGCTTTTCATATCAATGGGAAATGAGGACAAAAAAAATGTAAAAATAAGAATATACCTTTAGTATTCAACCTTTTGTTTGAGGAAAGAAATTGCCAAATTTCTGCAGGAAGTACTAACTTATCAGGATTGAAGTATTTTATTTCACCCAATTTTATTGGTTTTGTTTGTTACTATATTCTTGTGTTTATCAGGTAGGGTAGAGTAAAAATTGAATCCTTGTATTATAAAAGGGTTAACAGAGAGGCAAGCTTTACAATAGTAAAGTGGTTTACCAGTTCTAGGGACAGCTGCTACATCCACATCCTATATAGTAGAACATGCAGAAAAAGTAGGAGATTATCCCAATAATATTGGCCTTTAAAGGATGAACAGCTGACACTGAGGTGAGCACACAATTTTTCATTCAAAATGTAAATGTTTTATTTCATACAAAAGATATAAAAAGTTATATAAAAAAGACACATAACCATTTCATAGGACATAGATAATGACATAGTGCTGATACTGTAATGATACTTGTTTCCAATGTTATAGACGTTCAAATGTGGACTCATCTAATGCGTTTTGTGGGATATTAATACATCTTCTTCAGGGAAGGTTCGACATGTATCTAATTGTCATCAAATTACAAGATATAACATTACTTACAGAGTATGTCATAAAATGTGTAAATTAATTTTGTACAATGAAGAGTGGTATAGGGAGATACCTCGAAAACAGGTGGATGACCTAAGATTGCAGTATAAGGTGTTTACTGGTGATGTATGAATTATGAGGTGTGTGCGGCGCTTACCCTGTGATCATTAGTGCAGGAAATATAAACAATAAATACAACCCTTTACAGTGTTAGTATCATAGTCATGTGATTAAACAATATCATTCAAAAACAAGTGAATATACCAAAATGTCTCTCCTTATGAGTATTAATATGTGATCACTGTTGATAAGTCACACATAGTAGTCACAGCTTTACCAGGTGTGGAGAAAGAGAAATCTCTCCCAAAAGTGATAGGGACATTTGCTGTATTAGTTAACCCAAAACAGTCCCAGAAAAATAGCAGTGAACTTTAGTGAGAAAAAAATAAAGCAAATCTCTCCCAAACTTGGATAAAACAAGACACTGAGTAATTCAAACAACAACCACTTTCTGGCTCCAATCCAAGAAGCAATGTTCTATCTTGATGTATTGGAGCTATGCAGTTAGTGGTAATCCCTCAACGGGAGCCGCTCATGTAAAATAACAAAAAACAAAAGGCACTGTTGCGCAACACCACAAGGAAGGAAGACAATGATAGAAGCGCTGTAGCAAATTCAGACTCACGTGTCCTAGTGCCGAGAAGCATTTTGGTATAATCACTTGTTTTTGAATGATATTGTTTAATCACATGACTATGATACTAGCACTGTAAAGGGTTGTATTTATTGTTTATATTTCCTGCACTAATGATCACAGGGTAAGCACCGCACACACCTCATAAGTCATACCTTGTTAAGACTTTGGCAATTTTCTGTCTGGAGTCAGGTGAGCTGCACAACCTTTGTTTGAAACAATTTCTTTTTTATTTGTATACTAGTTACTCCCTAGTGGGGCATCTATAACTGTTTTCTTTTATATCTAAATCTGTTTATTGGTGATGCCTATCATAGAGGTATGATCGATAAGGACTTGTTTGAATTTCTGAATGTCAAATGGCGGGTGGCTCCAAATTTTTACACCCTCCCAAAGGTCTACAAGTGTCTAGAGAGTCCTCCTGGGTGACCGATCATCTCAGGAATTTGTTGTCATACCGAAATGGCCAGCAGGTATGTTGATAGTCAGTTAAGACCACATGTTATGAGACTACCCTCTTACCTAAAGGATACAGTGGAACTGTTACAAATTATTGAATGCGTCAGTGTCCCACTGGTGGCTATTGACATTGAGGCGTTATACTCCAGCATCCCTCATGACAGGGGTGTGGAGATGGTCTCCATGTTCCTACGAGAACAGGAACTTACGAGCTGGCCATTTTGTGACTTCCTCGTGAACCTTTTGTTAATGGTGACAGCAAAAGCGTTTGCTCCCACCATTCACAAAGCAGTGACTCCAGTGCTGTTGGCGGTGATTTCACCACCACAGTTAAAAAAAGAGCAAATATACTGGAGCATACGGGCAGTGGGTGAAAATTGGGGCGGATTGCCCCTATGCTCTGGTATGTTTTTTTAAAAAGTGGCTATGCCCACCATTAGAAGTGGGAGGATGACGGGAGGTTTTCTAATGGTGGGCATACCCACCGATTGATTCTTTTTTTTCATGAAAAAAAGAACATTACAATATATGCCCAACAAGGACCAACGACATACTAGTGTGTTGCTGATATTCTCAGCCTATCCTGTCCCACGTGGACTGGGAACGTGAGAATGCAGCTGGTGGTTCCGCCAGCTGACCATAGAGCTGATTGAAGACTAGAATGGCTCCAATCATCTCCATGGCCTAAGAAACCGGAGGCTACGAGCATTTTGTGACTTCTGTTTCGCCAGATATAAACAACGCCATTGGGAACTTGGGGAAGCATTTTATCACACCGATTTTGGTGTGGTCAGATTCTTTAAGGGCTGGGGAAAGATCTAGAGTTTAGTAGACCACAAATTTAAAAAAAATATATGCGACAATACCTATTTTTATCATAGGGGATATTTAAAATCCCTGTGATAAAAATAAAAATGATAAAAAAAGATGAAAGGGACAGTGTAAAAATAAAATAAAAAAGCAAAATGAATAATTAAAAAAAAATGCACCCCTGCGCCCTGTGCACGCGTGCAAAGATGGACGCAAGCGTCAGTCTCGTGTCGTATGTAAACAACAATTTCACCATGCATGTGAGGTATCAACGCGAACGTCAGATCGAGGGCAGTAATTCTAGCAGTAGACCTCCTCTGCAAATCTGAAGTGGTAACCTGTAAAGGCTTTTTAAGGGTTTTAAAAATGTATATAGTTTGTCGCTGCTTCGTGGGTGTGCGTTATTTTTAAAGCATGTCATGTTTGATGTCTATGCACTCGGCATGAGATCAAATTTGGGCAAAATAGTGTGTTTTTGTACATTAAAATTCAAAAAAGTGTTTTTTTCCCCCAAAAATTGCATTTGAAAAATTGCTGCGCAAATACTTTCTAAAAAAAAAATTGTAACACCCACTATTTTAATCTGTAGGGCCTCTGCTTTAAAAATATATATAATGTTTGGGGGTTCAAAGTAATTCTCTAGCAAAAAAAAGTATTTTTTTTCATGTAAACAAAAAGTGTCAGAAAAGACTTGGTGGATCAAGTGGTTAGAAGAGTGGGTGATGTTGGGCATAAAATGCCTGGACAGTTTAAAACCCCCCCCAAATGACACCATTTTGGAGAGTAGACACTCCAAGCTATTTTCTGAGAGGCATGTTGAGTCCATGGAATATTCAATATTTTTGTCATTAGTGATTGACAAATGACAAAAAAAAAAAAAAAATACACAAAGTTGTCACCGAAATTATATATTGCTCACCCATGCCATGGGTATGTGTGGAATTACACCCCAAAATACATTCTGCTGCTTCTCCTGAGTATGGGGATACCCCATGTGTGATGAGACTTTTTGTGAGTCTATCCGTGTACGGGACCCCGAGAACCAATCACCTCCTTCAGGATTTCTAAGGGCAAAAATGTATGGCTTCACTACACACTACCTATCCGGGTTTCGGAGGCCATGAAATGCCCAGATAGCAAAAAAAAACCCCAAATGACCCCATTTTGGAAAGTAGACACCCCAAGCTATCTGCTGAAAGGCACGTTGAGTCCATGGAATATTTTATATTTTGCCACAAGTTCCCGGGAAATTACAATTTTTATTTCCTTTTTTTTATTTTTACACAAAGTTGTCACTGAAATGTTATATTGCTCACACATGCCATGGGTATATGTGGAATTACACCCCAAAATTAATTCTGCTGCTTCTCCTGAGTATGGGGATACCCCATGTGTGAGACTTTTTGGGAGCCTATCCGCGTACAGAACCCCGAAAATCAATCACCGTCTTCAGGATTTCTAAGGGCATAAAATGGTGATTCTACTCCTCAGTACCCATCACGGTTTTGGAGGCCCTGAAATGTAAAGGTAGCACAAAACCCCCCCAAATGACCCCATTTTGGAAAGTAGACACCCCAAGCTATCTGCTAAGAGGCATAGTGCACATTTTGCAGCTCTCATTTGTTTTGGAAAATGAAGAAATAAACTGATTTTTTTTTTTACTTTTTTCAAATTTCAAAACTTTGTGACAAAATGTGAGACCTGCAAAATACTCAAAATACTTCTCAGCAAATAGCTTGGGGTGTCTACTTTCCAAAATGGGGTCATTTGGGGGGGGGGGGTTTGCTATCTGGGCATTCCATGACCTCCGAAACTGTGATAGGGAGTGAGGAGTAAAATCACCTTTTTACGCACTTAGAAAGCCTGAAGGCGGTGATTGGATTTTGGGGTCCCGTACGCGGCTAGACTGCCAGAAAGTCTCACATATGTGGTATCCCTGTATTCAGAAGAAGCAGCAGAATGTATTTTGGGGTGTAATTTCACATATACCCATGGCATGTTCAAGTAACGTATCATTTAGTGAGAACTTTGTGAAAAAAAAAAATTGTAATTTCCCCGAAACTTGTGGCAAAATATAAAATATTTCATGGACTCAACATGCCTCTCAGCAAATAGCTTGGGTTGTCTACTTTCCAAAATGGGGTTCGATAAACGACTCTCCGTACAACTCAGGTACTTTATAAAATATAAAACGGTGTTCAAAGCCCCTTTAATGTTAAAAAAAAAAAGTGTTTCAAGAGTGATTTACTATGCAATGAACTTGTACGGTACCCATATACACTTTAATGTGGGGTTTTATGTAAGACGACGAAGAAGACTTATGTCCCTATGGTGTATACACTCTGAAAGACCGTCAGATCGGCGCATGCCCTGGGGTTTTAGGTTAGTGGCGGAAGTCCGAAAGATTCACGCATTTTTCCACTAAAATGAGGAGTGAGGGATAGTGTCAAAGCCTCCAGTACCTTACGGGTCTATCGTTTGGGGGGGGGGGG
>BLSH010483974.1:927481-937948 GCA_018402905.1 Glandirana rugosa | reverse complement strand
CAAACAGTGTAACCAGGCAGTGGGAAAAGCAAATAGAATTCTGGGATGTATCAATAGAGGGATCACCAGCAGGAGGAAGGAGGTTCTGATTCCTCTATATAGATCTTTAGTGAGACCTCACTTAGAATACTGTGTCCAGTTCTGGAGACCTCACTTACAAAAAGATATTGATAAAATAGAACGAGTTCAGAGACGGGTAACAAAGATGGTGAAAGGTCTGGGGAATAAAACATATCAAGAGCGACTTCAGGAACTTAATATGTACAGTCTGGAGGAAAGAAGGGAGAGGGGAGACATGATTGAAACCTTTAAATACATCAAGGGGGTGAATAAGGTTCAGGAGGGCAGTCTTTTCAATATGAAACCAAAATCAAGAACACGGGGACATGACCTCAAACTAACTGGGGGGAAGTTCAAAACCAATCTTAGAAAGTATTATTTTATTGAAAGAGTGGTTGATGATTGGAATAAACTACCAACAGAGGTTGTGGGACAGTCAACAGTAAATGGCTTTAAACATGCTTGGGATAAACATAAATCCATAGTCAAACAACAAGGTTAATGTAAAAAAAAAAATATATAAAAAAATAAATAAATAAAAAAATAAATAAATAAAAATAAATAAAAAGGGGCAGACTCGATGGACTACTCAGTCTTTTTCTGCCGTCACTTTTCTATGTTTCTATGTTTCTATATAGGCCCAACTCCTCTCTTCTATCGGGACTAACTGAGCATATGATATCCCTGAAAATACCAAATACCAACACAAATTCTGCCACACTAAGCTTGCGGTTAAACCTGGGGTCCTTTGTTTTAAGCACCACCGAGACTTCCCCGCACGCATAGGACTTATTCTCTGATACATCCTGTGAAGCAATAAGCAACAACGCCAAATTCACATCTTTTTCCTCTAAAATATCTTTCTTTACATTGGTTGGTATAAAATGAGCCGGTGATACTGATGGCAATGCTGCCAAAAGTGAAGGAGCTGCCACTGGTAACAGAACGTCAACATTGCCTACAGTCGCGCTAGGAGGAGCAGGAGCTGATGGAACTGCAACTGCTTGATCCCTAACAGCACGTGCTTCAATCACTTCCATCCTATCCTGTAATTGCGACATGGATGTAACCAACATGCTTAACACCGTGTGAATCTGTGTCAACGAAGTGTGCACAGAAACATGTTCTTCACTGGTAGAGGCGATTTGCTGTGACGGAGATGGAAACAAAAGCCTAAATAGCTCAGCTTTCCTGGCTGAAGCTGGGAATGGAATGTCCCTCTGACGCAGCTCTGCTGTGAGCCTAGGTACGGTCCAGTTCCTTAACGACTGACTGCTCCCATGTTCTGACCCTCCTCGTGGGGTCGGTGGGATGAAAGCCAAATCCTCACTATCAGATACATGCGACATGTCCAACCTACAGAAAGAAAGCATAAGGGTAAGCACCCCCACTATATGAGCCAGAAGTGAACCCTGTGCATGATTATTCTAAGGATGTGCGTGAACACAATGCCAAATTGGCAGTGCATGCAACCACCTAAAATGCAACCACCCCTATGTGTAATGTGCTACCCTCCTGTTTAGCCCGAGCAACCTGCAGCGTTGATACAAGAATTACAAATGAACACTCAGGGCTAACTTACCCACAGAATGTGGTGGGTAGATATGGAAGTAGGATGAATGAACGTGCAACGTATGACGTATGGTATACAGGTGAGCATTATGTTTTATAACATTTAAAAATGAAAACTCAGCCTGTATGGATCTGTAGACTTGACAGATCCTGATAATGACCCCTTGACGTAAATAAAAGCCACCTGACACACCTTGCTGCTCTAGTGAAAAACTCTGGGAATCACTGTAAAACCAGACACTTGTATTCAAGGTGATGCACCTGATGGTAAAAGGTGTGACAGCGAGATAAACAAAATGACATCGTAACACATGCAGATGACACAAAAACACCCATGGTGACCATCCCCCGAACACTGAACTATGCCCCGTGCGCCCCTGACACACCTTGCTGCTCTTGCGATAACTCTGGGGGTCCCTGTGAAACCAGACACCTGTATTTACGCGATGCACCTGATGATAAAAGAGGTATAACAGACATGACAGTGAAATGAAATGACCTCGTAGCATAGTGGACGACATGAAAAAACGCACATGGTGACAACCACCCGAACACTAAACTCAGCCCCATGTGACTGTAACCCTCAACTTGTTTTTTTTTTTACGCACCTTCCTGCACAACTCCGTAGTCGACCTATGACGATTGCAAGAATACCACTACTTCTGAAAAACAAGGGAGTATGATAATTGGAAGATGAAGAATCACCTGTGACAAGCGTGATATCACTAAGAACCCCCTCACATATCTAATTCTATGGACATAGAAATGACAAGCGATGATGCACCAATTAACACTGCTACACCCCCCCCCATACATGCCCTGCTAGGTATTATACTCTACAGCTGACAGAAGCCAACCCCCCCCTTTTTTTTTAAGAAAAACATGCTCTGATCACCCCCATCTTTGCTACTAAAAAAGGCTTGAAACATGTCTACTCTTGCTGTGTCCTGAGTGAGAGGTCCTGACATAAGTAATCATTATACCTGCGCTTGCAGGACACAACTTACTGAGACAATTGTAATGTAATGAATACTGTAACATGCTAACCACTCAGTACTTCAAAACAGATTGGCTTACAGTGTACCCCTGGACAGACCCTATTTACCAAGAGCCGACATGCAATATAGCCACCGTACCGTTCCCTCACCCTCCTATGATGCCCTATGTACCAGAATGCCACTGGAAAAAACACATTTAAACTTGCCCGGCCGCGGAAGCGGCGATAACACTGCCCCCCTCCTCCTCTGCCACCCCCGATCGGTACCTGTACTGCCGCCAAAATGCCTGCCAATGCTGTAGTGGCTCCTGTACCTGCCACCACGAGCGATCGTATCCCATGAAACCGGAAGTCCCCGTGAACCCGGAAATGTCGTCACGCTTTCACAGACTGAGAAGCTGAGCCGACGCTAAAAGGGAGGAGGAAGGTGCGTTATATGCTCCAAACCCCTCCCACAAATCCAGGCCTCCGGTCAGCCTTCAGACTTGTTTAGTTAAATTTGTTTAACTCGTTTAATTTGTTTTCGGAATTCATTTTGTTTATTCGTATTCAAATCTATTTGAATTTTCGGAATTTGAATTAGAATCGATCCGATTTGTTTTTAAATCAATTTCAAATAGTTTTCAAATGCAAAACTTTTTCAAATTTGAATAGTTTTCAAATTTGAATAGTTTTCGAATTCTAATAGTTTTCCAATTTCCAAAGAGCATAAAATAGAATAAAGGGATTAAATATAAAAAAATAGAATAGAACAGAATATAATACAACAGAACATAAAAGAATAGAATATAATAGAGTAAAACAGGACAAAATAAAATAGTAAAAAAAAACAGAATGGAATAGAAACAAATAGAATACAATAAAAAAAGAATAGCATAAATTAGAAAGGATATAACCATCTTCTGAAATTTGAATAGAAAATAATAGAATAGTTTCCCAGTATTTTTATAAGGGTTTATATGCTCTTATCGGTTTTCAAATAAGTATCCGTGATCTGTTCATAAATATTTGAGGTGGGCTCTCTAGTTTGATGTTGAAAGGAATGATAATACTGTGGCCTTAGCAATCCACCTCTGTAATATGTCATTATAGACTGTACCAATGGTTATGATGTAAAAACTCTCCTTGAAACTGTGTCATGGTATGTACTGCCGGATACTGACCATAAATAAAGAATTTGAAGAAAATAATAGAATAGAAAAGAATATAATTTAAAAAAACTAGAATAGAAATTGGAATTAAATTAGAATACAAAATAATAGATTAAAATAGAGCAGAAAATAACAGAATAGTGTAGAAAAAAACAACAGAATAGAATAGAAAGAATTTAACCATCTTCCTATTCTAATCTATTCTTTTCTATTCTATTCAAATTGATTATATTTGAATTTTAGGAAATGGTTATATTCTTTCTATTCTATTGTTTTTTTTTAATCTATTCTTTTTCTATTTATTTAGTCTATTCTATTCTTTTCTATTCTATTGTTTTATTTTCTATTCTGTTCTATTCTTTTCTATCTTATTCTATCCATTTCTATTCTATTCAAATTCAAATGTATGCTATTCTAAATTCAAATTTCAGAAGATGGGTATATTCTTTCTATTCTATTATATCATATTCTGTTTTTTTTATACTATTGTGTTATTTTCTATTCTATTCTAATCTATTCTTTTCTACTCTATTGAAATTCAAATTGATTCTATTTGAATTTTAGGAAATGGTTATATTCTTTCTATTCTATTCTATTGTTTTTTAAAATGTATTATTTTTCTATTTGTTAATTATATTCTGTTCTATTCTATTATTTTCTATTCTATCGTATTTTATTCTAGCATTTGTTATTCTATTCTTTTCTATTCAAATTCAAATGTATGCTATTCCAAATTTGAATTTCGGAAGATGGTTATATTCTTTCTATTCTATTATATTCTATTTTGTTGTTTTTCTTATACTATTCAGTTATCTTCTATTCTATTCTAATCTATTCTATTCAAATTTCGAATTGATTCTATTTGAATTTTGGGAAATGTTTATATTCTTTCTATTCTATTCTATTTTTTATTCTATTCTTTTCTATTCTATTATAGTCTATTCTATTTTTTTTCTATTCTATTCCTTTTATTCTTTTCTTATGTATTCAAATTCCAATTTATTCTATTTGAAAGTCGAATTTCAGAGGATGGTTATATTCTTTTTATTTTATAAAATTATTTTTGTTCTATTCTATTCATTTCTATTCTGTTATATTCTATTCTTTTATTTTCTGTTTTATTCTTTTCTGTTCTATTATATATTTTTTTTCTACTCTATTCCTTTATTTTCTATTCTACAGTGGTACCTCGGTTCACAAACGCTTCTGTTCACGAACAGAAAAGTTCATAAAAATTTGCTTCAGTTCACAAACTTTGCTTTGGTTCACAAACAGGAGCCACGGCCATTTTCCTGCTCTTTCCAGCTGTCACATGGTTACGACTTCCTGTAGGGTAGATCATGGAGACAGAGAAAGACACTGAAAGTGTACTGTGAAGACACTTTCAGTATTTTGAGAAGTGAGATGCTTTTTGGTGTGCTTTTTAGCACATACAGTGCTCTACTACTGTACTTACTGTATTGTACACTCTTGTGTACACTTAGGCCTCATACACACGGGCGTATGCAAAAAAATAAGCAAAACGCCAGGCCCGACGTCAGGGAAAAATCACATTTTTTCTCTGTGTTTTGCATTGACATGAATGCATGTTTTTCTGCGCTAGCTGTCAGCTGAGTTTTTCTGCCTCTATTCAAAATCATTGGTTCCCTATGAGAGCCCATTGATTTGAATAGAAGTCGCACCAGAAGATCCGACTTGCGGCGCGACTTGTGTGCAAGGGATCTTGAAGGGGAACCCCCACAAAAAATTTGCGTGGGTTCCCCCCAAGAGCATACCAGGCTCTATGATCTGGCATGGATTTTAAGAGGAACCCCCACGCCAAAAAAACTGCGTAGGGTTCCCCCCAAAATCCATACCAGACCCATATCCGAGCATGCAGCCTGGCAGGCCAGGAAAGGGGGTGGGGACTAGTGAGCGACCGCCCCCTGTCCTGGACCGTACCAGGCTGCATGCCCTCAACATGGGGAGTGTGGGTGCTTTGGAGCAAGGGGGGGCTCTGCGCCCTCCACTCCAAAGCATCTTTCCCCATGTTGATGGGGACAAGAGCCTCTTCCTGACAACCCTGGCCGTTTGTTGTCGGGGTCTGCGGGTGGGGGCTTATCGGAATCTGGAAGCCCCCTTTAATAAGGGGGCCCCCAGATGCCGACCCCCCCACCCTATATAAATGAGTATGGAGTACATCGTACCTCTACCCATTTACCTGCAAAAAAGTGTACAAAAAACACACTACACAGCTTTTTAAAATATTTTATTAAATCAGCTCTGGCGTCTTCTCCCCTCTCTTCTCCTTCGTCTTCTTTCTTTGGCTCTTTTGTGGGGTCTTCTGTCTTCTGACGGGTCTTCTGCGGAGTTTCTGTCTTCTGCTCTTTTGCCGCTGTCTCCTTGGCCAGCTTCTCCCACTTCTCCCGCTTCTTCCTCTTCTTCTGGAGATGTTGACTCGTCAATCTCTTCCACTCAAATGCTGGGTCCATGCTGCGCGGTTGCCTTATATTGGCATGGGGCGGGGCCACATGCTGAGATCATCCTGAGCCCCGCCCTCATGACATCACATCCTGGGACAGGGCTGTGATGGCTTAACACTGTGTATACAACGTTAAGCCACGTTATTGATCATTTTGCCGGCACGGCGTCAAAAACGACATGACACTGCAGCTTCAGAACGCGCTGGTCCTGCGTTCTAGTTACAGCTCACTAACACCGACGATGCTCAAAAACGTCAGTGTTTTTAGAGGGCCATTGAATAACATGAAGAGCTGTAAAAAAACATCCAAAAATGTGGCGTTAAAAAACGCCTGTGTGTATGAGGGCTTACAATAAAGCTTGTGTTTGTGTGCTTACTGTACCAGACATCCAGTATGGCTCCGAAGAAGCATGGTGGTAAGAAGAAAGTGCGGAGCAGTAATGAAGGTGCCAAGAGAGGGCAGAGCGGTAATGAATGTGCCAAGAATATGCAGAGCGCTAATGAAGGTGACAATAATGTGCAGAGCAGAAATGCAGGTGACAATGTGCAAAGCGGACATGCAGGTGACAATGTCCAGAGCGGATATGCAGGTGACAATGTGCAGAGCGGAAATGCAGGTGACAATGTGCAGAGCGGGAATGCAGATGACAATGTGCAAAGCGGAAATGCAGGTGACAAGAATGTGCACAACAGAAATGCAGGTGACAATGAACAGAGCGGAAATGCAGGTGACAATGTGCAGAGTGGAAATGCAGGTGACAAGAATGTGCACAGCAGAAATGCGGGTGACAAGAATGTGCACAGCAGAAATGCAGGTGACAAGAATGTGCAGAGCAAGCATGGTGGTAAAAAGAAAGTGCAGAGGGATAATAAAGGTGACAAGAATGTGCACAGCAGCAATTCTAAGAATAAGGTTGTGAAGAAAATAACCATTGAGCTGAAGAAGGAAATTGTAGAAAAACATGACCGTGGTATTCGTGTAACTCATTTGGCCTCGGAGTACAAGATGGGCGAAGTCGTTAATCTCGACTATTTGGAAGAACAAAGCTGCTATCAAAGGAACTGATGTGGCAAAAGGAGTAACAATGTTAACCAAGGACACAAGTGCTGGAGGTGGAAAAACTTTTGTTAGTGGGGTTGCATGAGAAACAGCTGGCAGGTGATATCATTAGTGAAGCTATGTTCTGTGAGAAAGCCAGGAAATTGCAAACAAACCCCTCTACAAAGGCAGCAAGTGAAGAATGTAAAGCCAGTAGAGGGTGGTTTGAAAAATTCCGCAAGAGAAGTGGCATCCACAGTGTGATAAAACATGGTGAGGCTTCCAGTTTTGACAAGGCCGCAGCAGAAGCCTACAAGATAGAATTTGTGGAATTCATGAAGACTGGAGGATACATCGCTCAACAAGTGTTCAACTGTGATGAAACAGGGCTCTTCTGGAAAAAAATGCCGAACAGAACCTATATCACTCAGAAGGAAAAGGCACTGCCGGGGCACAAGCCCATGAAGGACAGATTGACCCTTTTGCTGTGTGTGAATGCAAGCACCGATCTGAAGATTAAACCACTACTGGTGTACCATTCCCAGACCCCTCGTGCATTTAGGGAACAAAATGTGAACAAGGCCAGGCTGCCTGTCATGTGGAGAGCCAATGCGAAAGCTTGGGTCACAAGGCAATTGTTCATGGAATGGATGCACTATCTTTCTGATAACCAGCTGCCTGAAAGGTGCCTTCTTCTGATGGACAATGCCCCGACACACCCTCCAGCCTTGGTGGATGATATGGACGCTGAGTATGACTTCATATAGGTCAAGTTCCTCTCCCTCAACACGACACCTCTTCTGCAGCCCATGGACCAGCACGTTATCTGCAACTTCAAGAAGCTGTACACAAAGGCGCTCTTCACTAGGTGTTTTAATGTCACTGAAGAGACATCCTTGAGTCTGAAAGAATTCTGGAAGAAACATTTCAATATTCTCCACTGCATTAACCTCATTGACAAAGCCTGAGAAGAGGTCACCCCCAGACCTTCAATTCAGCCTGGAGGAAACTGTGGCCAGAATATGTCACTGAATGTGAACATGACTTTGAAGGGTCTGATGCAGAGGTAGTGGAGGAGATTGTGTCCATGGGCAAGATGGGTCTGGATGATGGTGCAGATGTAGAAGAGCTTATTGAGGAACATAAGGAAGAGCTGACCACGGAAGAACTTTATGAACTCCACAGTGAACGGCAGAAGGCACTTATTGAGGAGCATTCCACTGAGGGAGAGGAAGACAGAGAGGAGGTTAGCAGTGATGCCATGAAATGAGTGTTAAATCTGATGAATGATAATGTGGTCTCTCATTTCCGGAGGGTTATGCAGCGCAGGAAAAGGCAAGTGACATTGGACAGATTTTTCAGCAAAACTCAACCAGCAGCAGCTAGGAGACAAAGAAGAGAGGAGACCCCTGAAGGAAATGTCCTTATGGAGGGGGAAACAATAACCATCTCCCACCTGCCTTCTTCTATGCAAGAAGTCATCTCAAGCAAAGTTCGTGTTCTCTCTCTTCATACTATACTGTCCTACTGTACTTTGTTTCATATTTTTGTGTCAAAAACAAAAAAAGTTCAGAACGGATTAAACAGATTTACATTGAACCCTATGGGAAAATTTGCCTCGGTTCACGACCAATTCGGTTTGCGATCAGAGTCAGTTCACGAATTAAGTTTGTGAACCGAGGTATCAATTTATTTTATTCTCTTTGGAAATTGGGAAAATATTTGAATTCGAAAACTATACGAATTTTAAAACTATTTGAATTTGAAAACGTTGAATTTTAAAACTATTCAAATGTGAAAATTTTCAAATTTGAAAACTATTCAAATTCGAAAGCTTTTCGAATCCGAAATCTTCTCAAATTTGAAAACGATTCAAATATGAAAACTATTCAAATCAATTTGAAAACTATTCAAACCTATTCAAATTCGAACTCCGTCTGAATTTTTTTTTTTCGTTATTTCGGATTCCGTGAAATTCAGTACTATTGTAATTCAGAAATTCGAAAACATCCGAAATTCCAAAAAACAAAAATTCGTCCGAATTTCAATTTGGAACAAAATGAATTGCACATGTTGAATGTGAACCAACATTCACATTTCACAAACTAAACAAACTGAATCTACAACCCAAGGGTATGTGTCTGTGGCATTTGGTCACCAACAACAAAGTAAAAAGCAAACAACAACAAACCAACAAAAATAGCTATAATACCTGCTTACCAGTTTCCTGTTTGTTACTGAGCTAGATTGACTTGACTACTACTAATGACCATTACCCAGACCTGACTACTCTCTTGTTTGCCGCCTGCCACAACATCTGCCTGGACCTGACTACTCTCTTATCTCTCACACTTAATGAACAGTCTCTGTAGCATAGATCTTTTGTCCCAGCAACCCCTTGGTGTGATGTCTGCTAGGGTTTTGGCACATCAGGAACTCTGGTAAAGACCAACTAGTACGTAGACTTTGCACCTTAGTTGAGCCTGTGTCACCTCCAAAGGGCACCATAACACTTTGTTACTAAGACCTGATCTCAGGGTTAAGTCATGCCTGCAGCCAGTGCGAGTGTGGTTACTGTTGGTAAAGAAAAGTAAAAAGCTGACACAGTGGAAGCTTTTTTTTTGGGTACTATTGAGTGTGCAGATTCTTAGCCAATAGTGTTGAGCGAACCCGGACTGTAACGTTTGTAACATTTCAAAAATCGTTCGGGTTCGGTCCGGGGTTCTGCTATTTTACTCCACGTGTTGAGAAGCTGCAGGGCAGCCAATCAACAAGCATTTCACTGGTTTGCCCTTAAAAACTTTACAATGTTTGCAATGTCAGGCCCAAGCGAGTTGTGATAACCGATTCTTAGACGTGTGAGTTATCATGGGTTTTTTTTTCGAAGGTGACACAGTCGAAAAATGAAAAGAAATGGTTGTCATTGGTGTGAGCGTGACCGACGTCCGTACTGAATTGGGACTCTAGTCCAGAATCATTGTTTCACAATACCACGGGAAACCTCCACTGTGTCCGAGTTGATTCCACGTTTCAGATGCATGATCAACCAGAAATGGTCTCAAGGACTACACGGTTTTGGGATCGTCTGTAGTGTGGTTCCCCAACGACCCTGTTTTCTAGATACGATGTCTCTGACAAGTAATTCACACTCTCTATTCTCTCATCAGTCCAGGTCCGTCTACAACAC
>BLSH010483974.1:899096-912316 GCA_018402905.1 Glandirana rugosa | reverse complement strand
TAAAATTACCAGAACCCCGGACCCGAACCCAGACTGTTTTTGAAAAGTCCGGGTTCGGGTCCGGGTCCCGGACACCCCAAAGTTCGGTACGGACCCGAACTTTACAGTCCGGGTTCGCTCAACTCTAATTACGAGCCATCGGATGACAGAAACGAAATAGATGACATCCTTGTACAAGACAACTCGGATTCTGATGGTAGCACCGTCACAGCACCTACCAACCAAACCAATTTGCCATCTTCATCTGCAAATAGAACTATTTAGTATTCAAAATATAAGAATTAAAAATGGAAATTTGTGCCTATCTACAATCCACAAGGTAGAACGAGGCAAGTGAACATCATTTGAGAAACAGCCGGTGCCAGCCCTTTTGGAAAAAGACAGACAGTCACAATTGAATCATCATTTGTGCTTTTTTCTGGAAACCCTTTGTTGAAACCATCTGTAAATGGACCAATATAGAAGGTTCAGCTGTATATGGAGTTTGATGGTCTAATCTAATCTATAGATAAATTGTACAAGTTCATTGGTATACTCATTTTGATCGGCATCTACAAGGGTAAGAATGAAGAAGTGTCTCATTTATGAAGCAGAGAGCATGGTCGCCCAATATTCAAAACATCAATGAGCAGAACTCACTTTCAGAACATTTCCAGACTTCTGAGATTTGATGATGCTGCTAGACGACAAAACCATTCTACTGATAAGTTGCAGCCCATTTGAGAATGCTTCGATCTGTGGGTAAAAACTCTTTCTGAACCATTTGTTCCTGGAGAGTCAATGACAGTTAATGAACAACTAGTAACCTTTCGTGGCTGTTGCCCTTTCAAACAATATATTCCATTGAAACCACGGAAATATGGCATAAAAATATGGGCAATATGAGACAGCAGAACTTCCTATGCATACGATATGCAGGTATACAGCAGGAAATGTCAAGACCAAGGAAAGGAAGAGAACCAGGGGGAGCGAGTGGTAATGGATCTGGCGCAAGGAATATTACATTCTGGAAGAAACATCACTTGCGATAACTTCCTCCTCATGAGCCTGCAGTCAGCTAAAATATTACTGGAGAAGAAAATCATACAGTATCTCACAAAAGTGAGTACACCCCTCACATTTTTGTAAATATTATATTATATCTTTTCATGTGACAACACTGAAGAAAAGACACTTTTCTAAAATGTAAAGTAGTGAGTGTACAGCTTGTATAACAGTGTAAGTTTGCAGTCACCTCAAAATAACTCAACACACAGCCATTAACATCTAAACCGCTGGCAACAAAAGTGAGTGCACCCCTAAGTGAAAATGTCCAAATTGGGCCCAATTAGCCATTTTCCCTCCCGGTGTCATGTGACATTAGTGTTACAAAGTCTCAGATGTGAATGGGGAGCAGGTGTGTTACATTTGGTGTTATCATTCTCACTCTCTCATACTGGTCACTGGAAGTTCAACATGGCACCTCATGGCAAAGAACT
Source organism: Glandirana rugosa (assembly GCA_018402905.1). Taxonomy (NCBI): domain Eukaryota; kingdom Metazoa; phylum Chordata; class Amphibia; order Anura; family Ranidae; genus Glandirana; species Glandirana rugosa. The sequence goes on along the minus strand of BLSH010483974.1, from coordinate 910,838 downwards.
CTCTAAGGATCTGAAAAAAATAATTGTTTCTCTACATAAAGATGTGAGATTCTGAGAAACGACAAAATCCTGGGGCCGGTGCTCCCGGAGCAACTCCCTGTCATTTTTAGAGGAGTTCCCCCTTTGAGACTTCAGGTGGCTCCTAATGTTTGCGCCACACAGAGTTCTTTTTTTCCAAAAGCTTAAAGGGTATTACAGGTGTGGCCGTTGCAAGATCTGTGAAATTAATAAGATCCGGGATAAGAAAATTACTCAATTTGTCTCTGGGGTTAATCTCTAGACTTGAAACCCGCTGCATCTTTAATCTTAAAAGTTATGTCCCTTTTGGGCTCAACGTTGACTGGGATGTGAATTGTTTTATCAACAATGGTTAATTCACTCCCTGTCTCGGGCTCCTTTTTACTTTATTTTTCATTTACCTTTGATTAAATTTTTTTCCCCTAATTATTATATTTTTTGGGGGGATTCTTAGTCCCTTTATGTTGTATATTACAAAGGTTATTTTTTAAGTATCTCTCAGATTTCCTCCTCTGATCAATGTACATGACTATAATTATTCACTTTGAACATTTTAAATAATGATATTGTGGATGTTATCTAGTATTAAATGTGTATGCTATGGAAAATCCCCACACTGATGTATATAACTTTATTGAGGGGAATATTGCTACTTTTAAGTGCACATTTGATTGTTTTTAATAACCGTTCGGCACGTCACTGGAAGCATATAGAGGTTTTCCAGACGTAGCCGTTCATTCAGTGCAATCATGTGACAGTTTGTTGTTGAAAGTGATGTCTGATGCCTTCGGTCCTACACTTCCTGTGGATGGACCGCAGATCTGACGTTTTGCGTCTCAGGCGCCACTTCTGGTATGGGGCATACATTAGAGCGTGCTTGAGGCTGACAGGCACGCCTCTGAAGACATCCTATTGGATGAAATGCATCAGGTGACGCCGGTTATGCCGAAGCACGCCCCTGATTCACCGCGGTTGTTTCTCTATGTGTCTATTGATGTTGTTTTCCCTGAAGTGTCATGTGAGTACCTGCAATAAACTGCTTTTATTAACTGTTTAAGCCGGCTTCACTATGCTGGTTTATTTAATTTATCCCTATGAATGTGACGTTATGTGGGGAGACGATCGGATGTTGGGAAGTGAAGAAGTCATTATAATGGAGATAGAGATACCGAGAGTGCAGGCTTAAGGAGATCTTTACCATCTATTAACTGGTGATCGGTGGATGCTGACCCTGGTTTATATTATCATATCAGGCGCCACTTCTGAGATGTTCTGGTAAGGGGATTGGCAGTTCGCGTGGTGTGGTGTGCCCTCTTCTCACAGGAAATGCTGGCTGGGGTCTATCTCCTTTCTTCACTCCATATTTGAGACAGCACCTGGTCCCAAGCGCTGTGTATTGGAATACTATCTACATAAAGATGGCCTAGGCTATAAGAAGATTTCCAAGACCCTGAAACTGAGCTGCAGCACGGGGCTAAGACCATACAGTGGTTTAACAGGACAGGTTCCACTCAGAACAGGCATGTGCTCAGCGTCATATCCAGAGGTTGTCTTTGGGAAATAGACGTATGAGTGCTGCCACCATTGCTGCAGAGGTTGAAGGGGTGGAGGGTCAGCCTGTCAGTGCTCAGACCATACGCCGCACACTGCATCAATTTGATCTGCATGGCTGTCATCCCAGAAATAAGCCTCTTCTAAAGATGATGTAAGAAAGCCCGTAAACAGTTTGCTGAAGATAAGCAGACTAAGGACATGGATTACTGGAACCATGTCCTGTGGTCTGATGAGACCAAGATAAACGTATTTGATTCAAATGGTGTCAAGCGTGTGTGGTGGCAACCAGATGAGGAGTACAAAGACAAGTGTGTCTTGCCTACAATCAAGCATGGTGGTGGGAGTGGCATGGTCTGGGGCTGCATGAGTGCTGCTAGCACTGGGGAGCTACAGTTCATTGAGGGAGCCATGAATGCAAACATGTACTGTGACATACTGAAGCAGAGCATAATCCCCTCCCTTTGGAGACTGGGCCGCAGGGCAGTATTCCAACATGATAATGACCCCAAATACACCTCCAAGACGACCACTGGCTTGCTAAAGAAGCTGAGGGTAAAGGCGATGGACTAGCCAAGCATGTCTCCAGACCTAAAACCTATTGAGCATCTGTGGGACATCCTCAAATGGAAGGTGGAGGAGCGTCTCTAACATCCACCGGCTCCGTGATGTCATCATGGAGGAGTGGAAGAGGACTCCAGTGGCAACCTATGAAGCTCTGGTGAACTCTATGCCCAAGAGGGTTAAAACAGTGCTGGAAAATAGTGGTGGCCACACAAAATATTGACACTTTTGGCCCAATTTGGACATTTTCACTTAGGGGTATACTCACTTTTGTTTGCCAGCGGTTTAGGCATTAATGGCTGTGTGTTGAGTTATTTTGAGGGGACAGCAAATTTACACTGTTATACAAGCTGTATACTCACTACTTTACATTGTAGCAAAGTGCCATTTCTTCAGTGTTGTCACATGAAAAGATATAATAAAATATTTACAAAAATGTGAGGGGTGTACTCACTTTTGTGAGATACTGTGTATAATGTAATATATATATATATATATATATATATATATAATTTTAACCCAGGCTGGGGAGCAGCTAAAAAAAAATGCTAAATTTCTGCATTGGGAAGGTATGCAGTTATTTTTATCCCACCACCATACTGCAATTCACAGTACTTTATCATAATGCAGTACTGTATAGCAGCAACTATTTCTCCCTGCAAACACACTGTCAGCTATCCCTATCTCCCTTCACTATAATTGTAAATAGGCCCCCCTTTTGCTGTCAAAACAGTCCTGACCAATTGAAGCATGGGTGCCACAAGACCTCTAAAGGTATGCTGTGGTATCTGGAACCAAGCTGTTACTAGCAGATCATTTAAGTCCTGTAAATTGCAAGATAGGGCCTCTATTGATTGAACTTGTAATTTCAGCACATTCCACAGATGCTCTATTGGATTCAGATCTGGAGAATTTGGAGTTCAAATCAACACCTCAAACTCGTTGTGCCCCTGAACCATTTTGCAGTGTGGCAGGACACATTATCCTGCTGAAAGAGGTCACTGCCATCACAAAATACTGTTTCCATGAAGAGGTGTACTTGGTCAACAACAATGTTTAGGTAGGTGGTACATGTCAAAGTAACATCCACAAGAATGGCAAGACCAAGGTTTCCCAGCAGAACATTACCCAAAGCATCACACTGCCTCTGTCAGCTTACCTTCTTCTCATACTGCACCCTGGTGCCATTTCTTTCCTAGTTAAGTGACACACATGTACTTGACCCTCCACATGATGTAAAGGAAAATGTGATTCATCAGAAAAGGCCAACTTCTTTCATTCGCCTGTGCTCCAGTTTTTTTTTTTTATTATTCCTTTATTAATAATGGTGGCCACACATAATATTGACACTTTGGGCCCAATTTGGACATTTTCAAGTAGGGGTGTACTCACTTTTGTCAGCAGTTTAGACATTAATGGCTGTGTGTTGAGTTATTTTGAGGGGACAGCAAATGTACACTGTTATACAAGCTGTACACTCACTACTTTACATTGTAGCAAAGTATCATTTCTTCAGTGTTGTCACATGAAAAGGTATAATAAAATATTTACAAAAATGTGAAGGGTGTACTCTCTTTTGTGAGATACTGTAGTTGTTGGAACAATTGGTAAAAACAAAAAAGAACTGCCCCAAGAATTCATGACCACAAAAAAACTAAATGTCTACTCTACTCTGGTTTACAGAAAGGCGTGATGATTGCATCCTACTGTCCCAGGGAAAACAAAGTTGTTACCCTCTTGAGCTCTATCCATTCCCAACCTACTGTTCAAAACCAAGAAGACAAAAAAACAGAGATAATTCAGTCATACAATGAATCAAAAGGAGACGCCGATGTTGGATCAGATGGTTCATACTTACAGTACTAAATGAATGACCAGAAGTTGGCCAATGGTTATATTTTGTAACATGTTCGACGTTAGTGCTATCAATGCCTATGTTATCTGGATGTCACTAAAACCAGACTGGAATTCAAGAAAATTGCACAAAAGGAAGTTTTTATTTACACATCTTCCTCAAACCTCTACCTCAGAAGAACCACCAAGAAAGAAAGCAGGCTGCAGTATCTGCCCTAACAGCAAAGACAGAAAAACTCTAACAGTGTGTTGTGTGTGCAAAAACATGTATGTCAAGAACATCTGAAAGTGATGTGTTTGAACTGTGGACAGTGAAACTTTTTCAACATATTAGCATAACTTTTCTAATTACCTATGGCCTACACCTACATATCAAAATTTCATGCTTCTATCAACTGACAATTTCTTTATCATTTTTGTTGTTATCTGTGAATTTATGTGCAAAATAATATAAGATGAAATACTCTTCACAGTTGGTGCTCAAAATATGGAGAATGCACTTTATTATCACCAAATGAGTAAGCATTTCTTAGTATTTCATGGTTATTCAATATTTCACTAGCTAAAATTATAATCAAAATTCATAATTACCCTGTTTCACAATAAAAATAATTATACTAAAACTTGATGCAACATTTATTCATTATATGTATATAACTATAGTACAGGGCCCATTGAACCCTGGCGGTGCAAGATGGTACAAAAAAAGCCTGTAGACCGAGGGTTAATTGAAGGAAGTTATGCGCCATCCAAGTTTTTTTATCACAATTACAGTTAGATAGGAGAGAAGCAGCCAAAGTAAAATCTGGTTTAGCGTAGATGTATATGTGAGTGTCATCAACATAGAAGTGATAATTGAGTCCATGCGATCTAAGCAGTTGACAAAGTGGAAAAATGTAAATGCTAAAAAGTAGGGTACCTAAGATTGGGCCCTAAGGAACACTGTACTTGACTGGACCAACATCAGACTGGAGCCCGCCAAGAGAAACAAAGTGACAGTGATCAGTAAGATATGACTTAATGCATTTCAGAGCCAATTATGAGACTCCAAATATGGTTTCAAGGTGAGAGAGTAAAAAATTGTGGTCTACCATATCAAAGGCAGAGCTAAGATCCAGTAGAATAAGAAATGTTAGCGAGCCAGAATCAGAAGTTAACCGAAGGTCGTTAGTGAGCTTGACTGTTTCTGTGCTGTACAGTTGCCGAAAACCAGATTGGAGGTGATTATGTAACTGAGATATCACAGCCCACTCAAGGAGGGGTAAGTTAGATATTGGACAAAAGTTTAAATTGTCTAGAGCCATGTATGGCATTTTTGGTACTGTGGTGGTGTTTGAGGGTTGTTGGCACAAAACCAGTGCTAAGGGAGTCATGTATGATGCTGATCAAACCTTCTTGTGAGCTAAACTGAAACAAAAAATGTTTTCTTCCTTCTATAAACTACTCAACCCCACCTTCTCATGTAAATTAGATTAAAAAGAGAAAGTGACAACAATAGCTTCCTTCATAGATACGGTGGAGGAGAGTGTATATTCACTCGGTGTGTTATTTACAGGATTACCAAGTGAAACAATAGGAAAAAGTAATTCAGGCCCGTGTCTAAGGACTGGTAAGCTGCAAGATATACATTTTTACTTTTAGGTTTAGAAATGTAAACCTTTAAAGCAAACCTATTGCTTCGCCCTGCCTAGAAAAAGCAAAGGTTTGCTTTATGCAATGTTCAGAATTGTAGATCACTTTTTCTTGTTAATCTGAGCTGACTAATATTGTAAGCAAAGCTGTAGATGATATTTAAACTTAAGAAACCTTTAATTTACATTGCGTAACCTAGTAAAACTTTTTTTTTTCATTTTTTGACTTTGTAAAAATAAAAGCACAGTGCAGTACAAAGCAATCCAGTCATCAAAACCTGCTGTTTCATCAATTGCAATAGATTGTTTTATATGTTAAAGCTCTGTTAACAGTCTATCAAATTCTTGAAGGAATATTGAAGTCTTCAGAGAAAAAAATCTGTGATCTGTGTCAATCTATTATATTTCACTTTGAAGTAATTGTGGTATTATACACTTGAAGGTGATGCTTTCAAAGTGTTGGAAACTTCCAACAGTTTCTTTTAAGTGTAAACTAATTTTATGAATTAATCATTTCCATCTTCATATAACATCCCAAAAGCACATATTATGGTAGAAGTAAAGTGACTTTAAAATACCAGGCTGAAAACAGAGAAATGCGGAAACTAGTCTCCTTTGTATTCCTAGGATAAAGGCATTGCTCATGGCAGTCAGTTTCATGTGAGCTTTCATATCTACTTGCAGCAGAAAAGAGAAAGGGAGACAATGAGATTTCCATTGCTACTATATGCAATGCTTTTCCTTGCTCTTATTGTCATGATTTTGCATCAAATGCCACATAGGTTTGAAACCAGATAGAAGTATGGAATACTGGAATCGTTCTCAGCATTGACTGGATAGTGATGTCACCCCCTGCAGTATGGAAACCGTAAACCGTGTTAAGATAAATATATTTAATAACATTTATCCACAGTTTTTTTTCTTTTCTTTTTTTTACTTTTGTGCAGAATTTGGGCATGGGATGGAAGGCTTTAGTAAATAAAGGTACCTCGATTTTGAGTAAAAGGTCTTTTAGGGCTTTAGGTTTTCACTTTATTGTTTGTTTATATAGTCTGCGACTCTAGATTATTTAGAAAAGATGTGTCAAGTTTTTTAGTTTCATAGTTGGTAAGGTTGAATAAAGACTCCAGGCCATCCAATTTAAGGTGTGTGTGTCTACCACTTCCCATATCCCTGTATTTTGTGTTCAGTTAGATGCCCATCTAAATGTTTTTTGAAATTAGTGACACTTTCTGCTGAAATCACCAATTGTGGAATGGAGTTTCACATTTTTGCTGCTCAAACAGTGAAAAAACCCTTTATGCCATTTAAGGTTGAACTACTTTTCATCCAACTTCATTGAATGACCACATGTCTTCTAGAGTGACCTGAGACTGAATAGATTCTTCCCAAGTCCCAGTGTTGGAATCGCCATTAAGATATTTATATATTGCTACCATATCCCCTCCTGAAGCATTTCTTTTTTAAAGAGAATAAATTTAATGTTTCTAATTGTTCCTTATAACTGAGGACCTCCAGCCTCCTTATTCGTTTTTTTGCCCTTCTCTGAACTTTCTCTAATCCCAGCATGTCAATCCTGAGGACTGTTGACCAAAACTGGATGGCATACTCAAAATGAGGCCAAACCAGAGTTTTGTAAAGATGTAGAATTATAGTTTTATCCCTTGATTAAATCCCCTTTTTAACCACTTCCTGACTGCCCGCGTCACCTGATGGTGGTCACTTTGCCATTGTATACCGTTGTTATGGTAGCAGATAGCTACCATAACCCCGGTATTTTTTTTCAGCTGGCGATTCTCTGTAAGATAAAAGTGGTGTTAGAGTTGGATTCACCGCGAGATCACTTTTATCTAGGGAGGGAGAGGTGCGTCCCCCCCCTACTGTTTACCCGCGATCTCTGTCACTTACCGAACCTGCCGATAGCGGCTGAGATGATCGGGTCCACTCCTCCCAGTGCCTGGATGCCGAGTGAGCAGAAGATGCCTCCCACTCAGCTCCATAGCATTGCAGGGTGGAAGTGACGTCACAAGTCACTTCCGCTTAATGCTCTTAACCGCTTCACCCCTGGAAGGATTTCCCACTGTAGGACCAGAGCACTTTTTGCAATTTGGCACTGTGTCGCTTTAACTGACAATTGCGCGGTCGTGCAAAGTTGTACCCAAACGAAATTTGCGTCCTTATTTTCCCACAAATAGAGCTTTCTTGTGGTGGTATTTGATCAGCCCTGCGTCATTTTTTATCATAGCTATAAACAAAAAAGTGCGACAATTTTGCAAAAAGAAAAAAAAAAATTCTTACTTTTTTCTAAAATACAAATCCAAAAAAAAATATAAAAAAGCTAATTTATTCATCAGTTTTGGCCGATTTATATTCTTCCTCATACTTTTGGTAAAAAATCTCACTTTTGTGAGATACTGTATAAATCATACCTGGCCAATGCCCCTGGAAGCCTGAAATCACTGAATTAGTCACTGATATTCCAATGATCTGTATTTGTTTATGGGTCCTGTGCAAAGTGGCTGCCTGCTGCATTTGTGGTTCAGCCACTCCAGCTTCCAGGGGCATTTGCCATGTATAGTATATGTATAGTTACATCCAAGCTAGAAGTATAAAATATCCATACCATCTGGAGTTCCTCTTTAAGTATATTTCATAATCCTGTTACAGAGATTAAGGGCTTCTATGGAGTTTATCAGACCTCCTGTCCCTGAAAATCAGTACAGTTTAAAGTGGTTGTAACCCACTTGGTGATTTTCATGCAATCCCCTGTCTTTCCTAATGCTGTGTGCCCCAGTGTATGTGCCATATTTGAAAAAAATGCCCTTATATATACCTTATTTTCCAGCGCCGCTTGGAGCTCACATGACCAGCAGCTTCTCTTGATCTGACAGCTACAGCGGGAGGGACTGAGAATCACCCACTGATGTCAGTCAAGAGGAAGAGAAGAGAGGAGGAGAGAGGAGGCCAGTCATGTGAGCACCAAGCGGTGCTAGGAAATAAGGTGTAGGACAACATTTTTTAAAATAATGCAGATACACTGCGCACATAGCATTATGGAAGAAAGCGGATTGCATGAAAATTACAGTTATTTAAGCAGCAGGAGGGGAGGGGCGGGGCAGACACTGGTACAAACTGACAAGCAGGGAGGGGGGAGAGGAGGACAGAGGAGAGCTGCGGATGATGGAGGCACGTAAACTGACCACGGTGTCAGGACTCAGCAGCCATGATAAACCGTGGTTAGTTTACAGGGGGAGGCCAGAACCAGGCAGGATCAGCCAGGTATTTCAGATGATCGAATGGGCCAAATTACACACCACAAGCACTGTACTGTATAACATGCTTAAACCACTTGCTGACCGTCTCACATACATAAACGGCGGCAAGCTGGCTCTGAATGAATGAATGGGGATCTGGGTAGCCGCAGTAGCAGGTGGGCGCACGCTGCCGCTGGCACGTCCTTGTGCCCGCCACACTCTGTATGAGTGTGGCTTCGGGTTGGGCGGACTCGATGTCCACCAGCAACCCACAATTGCCTTCTGGAAATGAAGAACGGGTACCGCCGATGTAAACATGGTGGTTCCCTGTTCTGACAGGTGGCATGACAGTGATCTACTGATCCCTGTCAACTGTCAATGCCCTGCCAGCCCAAACCCCACACAGTTAGAACACGCCTAGGGAACACAGTTAACCCCTTGATTGCCTCCTGCAAGTTAACCCCTTCCCTGCCAGAGACATTTATACAGTAATCAGTGTTTTTTTTTTTTTTAGCTCTTATCGCTGTATAAATGCCAATGGTCCCAAAAAAGTGTAAAAAATGTCTGATCTGTCCGCCACAATATCGCAGTCCCAATAAAAATCGCAGATCGCGGCCATTACTAGTAAAAAAAGTCATAAATTAATTCTCCTGGTTTATAAACGCGGCCACATTTGCGCAAATCAATATACACCGATTGCGATTTTTTTTTTTGCCACAAATATGTAGAAGAATCAAATACCACCAAAAGAAAGATCTATTTGTGGGAAAAAAAGGACGTCAATTTTGTTTGGGTACAACGTCGCACAACCGCGCAATTGTCAGTTAAAGTGACGCAGTGCAGAATCGCAAAAAGTGTTCTGGTCAGGAAGGGGGTAAATCCTTCTGCGGCTGAAGTGGTTAAAGAAACAGGATTTTTTTTTTTTTTTGGGTAACAAACACTTTAATATTTTCTTCATGGTATATGGCAAGAAAGGCAGTATATATATAACCCAGTACAAGACTTGGTTATATTGAGGTTCAACTATTATGTGCTATAAATATTTGGAGACTTTTGGGAGAAGAAGAACCTCGTCTGAAAATGAATTAAAATATTGTTGGAGTCAGAGAGAACATGTAGAACATGTGAAGGAATGTTTAGTCTGATAAAGGGCTAGTTAATATTCTTCTCCTGAGAGGTTTTCCTCCAGAGATCAGTAATGATTTCATTTATGGAAGGTATTTAAATCTGATCATGGAAGATACAGACTGCTGAACTTCACTTTCAGGTCTGGCAAAGATTCTTAATTGGTATAGAACGATGAATAATCATTCCTAAACTGATTTGTCCAATCTAAGAAAACATGAGTTTTTTTCTGAGCTGTCCTTAGTACCATCTGTGTGGGTATTTAAATATTTAGATTTAAGAACTAAAGCTAACACCAGTTTTTGTAAGTTGCAATTATTAAATGCTCAAAGTATATCTTGCTACAGAGCTAATTGAAGCAATGCATTTTTTAAATAGGTGTTGTACAAAAACAGTTTCTTAACCACTTCAGCCCCGGAAGGATTTCCCACCTTAGCACCAGAGCACTTTATGCAATTTGGCACTGTGCCGCTTTAACTGACAATTGCACGGTCGTGCAAGGAGGACACAACACAGGGCATTAGGAGGGCACAGTACAGGGCGTTAGGAGGGCGCAGGGTGCTAGGAGGGTGCAGTACAGGGCGTTAGGAAGACGCAGTACAGGGCGTTAGGAGGGCGCAGTGCAGGGCGTTAGGTACAGAGCAGTCTTATACACCATACTGTACATTATATACAGACCAGTCTGTACACTGACACTGTACTGTTCATTATATACAGACTGGTATGCTTTTAACATATAGTATAGTGCACAGTACAGTGTCAAAGTACAGACTGGTCTGTATATAATGGATGGTGCTACTGTATAACACTGTACTGTACATACTACACTAACCTGTTTGCAGGACTTGCTCCAGTTGCTCCCCTCAGTACTTGGTTCTGCTTCCAGGGTCGATTCCACAGCTGCCTCATACTTTAGAAACACATATGCTGTCCATGTCTGGGTCCGTACAGAAGTTTGGGGTGTCTGTGACCCAGACCCGAACCCGGACATTTGAAAAAAAGTTTGGGTTCGGGGTTTGGGTATTTGATCCCGCCTGTTGAATCAACAAGCATTTCACTGGTTTGCCCTTAGAAGCCATCACAGCCATGCCTACTAATGGCATGGCTGTGATTGGCCAGTGCATCATGTGACTCAGCCTCTGTATAAGTTGGAGTCACGTAGTGCTGCATGTCACATGCTCTCAGGCTAGTGTAGGGAGAGGATGCTGCCGGCGCTGTGAGGGACAGATTGCAGATATAATAACATCTCATCCTGCATTACAGAACGATCTGATTCTGGACTAGTAGAGATTACTACTACTACTGCTTTGAGGGACAGATTGCAGATCTCATCCTGCATTACAGAACGATCTGATTCTGGACTAGGTAGAGTTTACTACTCCTGCTTTTAGGGACAGATTGCAGATCTAATAACATCTCACCCTGCATTACAGAACGATCTGATACTGGACTAGGTAGAGTCTACTGCTTTGAGGGAGAGATTATTGTTCTAAAATCATCTCCTAGTTCTATAGGGTCAGGTTCCTGCTGTTGCTGTAAGGGACAGATTATTGTTCTAAAATCATTGCCTACTCCTATAGCGTCAGGTTCCTGCTGTTGCTATAAGGCACAGATTATTGTTCTAAAATCATCGCCTACTCCTATAGGGTCAGGTTCCTGCTGTTGCTGTAAGGGACAGATTATTGTTCTAAAATCATCGCCTACTCCTATAGGCGTTGTCGTCCTTGGACTGGGATATCCTCATC
>BLSH010483974.1:855468-883906 GCA_018402905.1 Glandirana rugosa | reverse complement strand
AGGTTTAAGGCAGTGCGGGAAAATAATGGCGGCCACACAAAATATTGACACTTTGGGCCAAATTTGGACATTTTCACTTAGGGGTGTACTCACTTTTGTTGCAAGTGGTTTAGACATTAATGGTTGTGAGTTGAGTTATTTTGAGGGGACAGCGAATTTACACTGTTATACAAGCTGTACACTCACTACTTTATATTGTAGCAAAGTCTAATTTCTTCAGTGTTATATATACAGTATATATATATTATGCAGTATAGACTGTATATCTATATTACCATTTTCAGTTAATCAGGATGTAGTTGAACCACAACACAAGTATTACTCTTTTATTAGGTTCTACTATAACATTCAGGCTGGGTTCACACTGCAGACGGATGCTGCTGACAGTAGGGGTCTGGTGCGCCCCTGTTCTCCATTTCAGGGATGAATCAGGTCCGAATTTTTGCCTGAATTCAGACCTAAAACGGAGCCAAAGATGCACAGGACCTCTGTGCAATTCGCTCCAAAGCCACTCCAGAGATGTGTGAACCACAATCTCCTGTCATGCAAATTGGAATGTGATGAAACTGCATCACTAGTGTGAACCCAGCCTCAATGTCCAACTATAAAATTACCTGCTAGAACTATTACTAAAACAGCATTATTTTTTTATGTAGTTTTCCTTTTTAGTCTGTTTGTGTTTTCTGTTTGATTTACCTTCTAGGAGTTGTATTATTTTAAGAAATGAACTTGCAGTACTTTTTTGTGTCATCTGGTGTCTGCTAAGCAAGAAAGTTTGTTCCCCTCTACTTAAATTGAAAAGACATTTCTAAAGGGTAAAATTTTCCAAATGCATACTTCTAATTTAGCTTGACATCCACCAACTGATGATAACAATGTTTTTAAGGAGCTCAGTTAAAAATTTCTGAACACAATTAATAATGCATACCATGACTGACAGTTCGACGGTCCAACATATGTCGTTTCACATGGAAAGTATATTTCATACAAAAGTTCATGAAGAGATCAAAAGAGAAAAACTTTCTCAATGTTCAAACTGAAGACTTGCGAACACAAGTGCTCTTCTTCCTTTTTTAGTAAGGGGAAAAAAACATTGTTTTACTTTTTTACAGTTTATTGTACTGTAGTGTGATGAATCTTAATTCTTTTTACTATAATGATATTATCAATATTAAGAATTATAAATAACAGTAGTCTAATTTTAGATCATCAGCCAAGTCAGGGCAAGAATGAGGTCATATCTAGGGAGTTCAACAGGTGGCAGGACAGGAGAAAGCAGATGCTCCATGCACATTAGCCTATTTTATAGCTCCTAGCAGCTACTTTGAGTTTTTTTTTCCTGCCCCTAGAAGCACAATGTTTTATCCTATGTGTCCATGCACACTATTGTAGGCTAGAAGCGTTTTTCAAGCTTCAGCTTCTAGGAGCAGAAAAAAAACTTTTTTTTTGCGTGTTTGGGAGCAATTTGCCAGCAGAAAAAAAATGCTAAGCACCCGTTTCCAGCGTGTTTTTTTTTTTTAGCCAGCAGCTAAAAAAAGGCATGACAATGGCAGCGAAGGCATCTGGGGCATCCTTGCGCCCAATTTGTCCAACTGTGCAAAAAAGTGGCAACCACCCCAATCTATAACTGGCTTTTGCAGCAAGGTGCACATGGAAGGGCAATGCACATCACAAACAAACAAAAGATTTCCCAACACACTTACTGATCAGCCTGCAAAACAATTAAATTGGCGCTGTCTAACAGTTTACGTTAAAAACAGAGGGTTTTGTTTGCACAAATTTGTAAAGACAGTATATGCGTAAGCTACAGTGCCCACACCAAGGGACCTCTGTATATAATGTGGTTCTAACTCTAAATTTCGAGAGCCTTAATAGTAGAAACACATATAAGAATAGATAGATTAAGGGAATGTATGTCTGGAGGGGGCCCACCCTTTTTTAAAGGCACAGGGACGCACGTGACACCCAGCAAGAGCACAATCGCAGCAATTGCATCCCATGCATCCCTGCACCCAATTCGTACAACTGTACAAAAAGTGGCAGCCACCCTAATCTACAACTGGCCTTTGCAGCAAAGTGCACATTAAAGGTTTACTATGGGGGCACTCGGCGGGGGACCCGAAAAGATGAGGATTAGGGCTGTTCTGTGCAAAACCATTGCCCAGAGCAGGTAAGTGTATCATGTTTGTTATTTTTAAAAAATAAAATTGTATCCTTTACAATCACTTTAACAGTAGTATTAAAAGTAAATAATAATAACTCCTAGCAGCTACTTTGCCCTAGAAGCACAATGTTTTATCCTATGTGTCCATGCACACTATTGTAGGCTAGAAGCATTTTTCAAGCTTCAGCTTCTAGGAGCAGAAAAAAACTTTTTTTTTGCGTGTTTGGGAGCAATTTGCCAGCAGAAAAAAAAATGCTAAGCACCCGTTTCCAGCGTGTTTTTTTTTTTTTTAGCCAGCAGCTAAAAAAAGGCATGGCAATGGCAGCGAAGGCATCTTTGGCAATCTACAACTGGCCTTTGCAGCAAAGTGCACATTAAAGGTTTACTATGGGGGCACTCGGCGGGGGACCCGAAAAGATGAGGAATAGGGCTGTTCTGTGCAAAACCATTGCCCAGAGCAGGTAAGTGTATCATGTTTGTTATTTTTAAAAAATAAAATTGTATCCTTTACAATCACTTTAACAGTAGTATTAAAAGTAAATAATAATAACAAGAGTAATAATGTTAGTATATATTTTGTACAATGTCGCTGTTTAAATACTAAAATCACATGTATGCTTTACAATGTTATTGTAATTTGTAATATCCCTGCAGACATCAGTGGATTGCCCCAGGTCCTGTTCATACCATTGCTCTGTGATAGCACAGGCACATTATGCCACATGCTAGCAAGCATTATATTTAAGCAGCCCATTCACTTGAGTGAATATAGTATTAGGCTTGATTCACATAAATGCATTTTGCTTTTCAGCATTTTTTCACTGCTCTTTGCTGTGCTTTGCGCGGGTTTTTACAGTGTTTTTGCTGCGTTTTTGCCACTTTTTTATATATTTTTTTTTATATTTTATTTTATTTTTTGGGAAAATTTTGTTGCTAGGCAGATTTAAAACGCAAAACGAAAAACGCAGTAAAAAGGCAGCACTTGCATTTTTCTTGCATGCCCATTGAAGTCTATTACATGCAAAACGCTACTTTTTGCATGAAAAAAGTCCCCGACCCTTTCCAAAATCGCAGAGGCACAAAAAAGCATTGATGTGAACATGCTCCATAGGAACCCTTGTTAAACAAATTCCCTGTATTTCTGAAAACTGCAAAATACATAAAAAAATGCACTAGTATGAATTGAGCCTTAGGGCTTCACTGTGCAGAATGAATGGCACTGCATCTCCCAAATGAGCATTACCGCAATTCTTTATTATACACAATGCTTTAGCAAACTGAATGTCATCCAGTTAGGGTTTACATCTACATTAAATAGTTCATTCCCAGAGCATTTGCTCCTTATTTAAGCTGGGCACACACTACTGTATCCAATTTCCTTTAGATTTTTTTCCTTTAGATTCACCAAAACCATATAATATGAGGTCAAACCTAAACACTTTCAATTTGTATGCAATCGGGCAGGCCCTTCCACTACATAGTTGAAGGTAAATCTAAAGGAAATCGAACAACAAAAGTTGTATAGTATATATCCAGTTTAAGGATGAGCTAAAGTTTGGGCCACACTGTGGAAGACTGTAATGCCTCATACACACGGGACGACGATCGTACGTACGATCATCTCAAATCGTATGTTGGATAATGTAACTTGCATACTGACTGCACTACACGATCGTACGAGCACAGAAAGAAAGTTCAGGTGCATGTAATTAGCATCCGGCCGTTCCTGACTTCGGAGCATGCGTGTTTTGCACAATACAACTTGTTGTACCAACTTCTCTGTACACACGATACAACGGTCGTATGACCGCTTGTTGGTACGACCAAGTTTTCTAGTCTGCTCATACAACTCCTCTTGTATGACCGTCGTATGTCGGCTGTTCTAATCGCGCATACGAATGATCGATTTCGCATACAACAGTCGCTCATATGACCTGTTGTATACGATCGTCGTCCCGTGTGTACGAGGCTTAACATGATAGCACAGCCCCATCAACTGCAGTTGTGGGATTCCCTGCCCTGCAGCTGCATGTAAAAAAGGAATGAGGATGCTGGTGACATCATTGACCTAATATAGCCACATGGCCATTTATAGCCGTTTGGTAATATTAGGTCAATGATGTCACCAATGTCCCCATCCATTTGTGTACGTGCAGCTCTGCAGCGCAATTCCATGGCCACATTTGATAGGGCCAGTGGTGTACTATCATGTTTTTTTTTTTTTTTGCAGATTTGGCCATGAACCTTAAAGTGGTTGTCAACTCATGATAACCGCTTTAACCTATAGGTAAGCCTATAATAAGGCTTACCTGTAGGTTCCCTGCATATCTCCTAAACCTGCACGATTTAGGAGAAATACAGTGTAAATGCATGTGTCAATGTCATTGGCACATGCACAGTGAAGAAACAGCCCGACTGGGCCGTTTTTTCACCGAGTGTGCCGTAAATGACAGCACCAGTGCTCATTCACCAGAGTGACGTCAGCGCGGCTCCGGCCAATCACAGTGCTGGAGTCCGCGCTGTGATTGGCCAGAGCCCGCGATCCCAGAAGAAGACAGTCAACATGACGCCGGTCACAGCAGTGCTCGGGGACCTTTGCAACAGTGTCGATCTAAAGTAAGTATTTCATAATGAGCTAGTATGCAATACATACTAGTTTATTATGCCTTTCTCTTGCAGGTGTTTTTTTTTTTTTTATTCCCTTGACAACCACTTTAACTTACTATTATTCCTTACAGATAATTAATTTTCCCATGTGTTGTTTATGCCAGATAATGTTTCCCTTTGCAGGTTACCCTGCCATACATTCATTTGAAAGTAAATTTGAGCAAGTCTTTATATAATAGTTATTATCTGAGAAGAAAAGAGTGATCTTTTCCAGGAACATTTCCATTTTAGAGCAAACACAGATAATTACCTCAAAATGTATTAGACAAAATTGTTGGATGCAAGTGTTATCTAACCTGAAGGAGTGATAAATCCTAATGTCAAAGTTGGCCTTTCAGTTTGGGAAAACTCTTTTTTCTTTTACTGTTTCATTGCCTCCCATCCAAGAAAAAATAACCTTTATTTTTGTATAACTGCTCATGCAACATTAAACTAAAACTGAGTGAGGTTTCAGTAGATAGGATTTGAGGTGGCAGTCCTATTTTACAGATTTGCACTTGTAAAATACTCAATGAAATTGCTCATGCGTGTGGAGGCATTTGATTATCATTTAACATAATTGACATTCAGAGTTTCTGATATGTTTGTTGGACCCTGGAGATTAGCCATACAAAAGGAATCTGATCCGGCATTGGAGTTCGATTCAGTCCCATTGGGAGGTGATTGCATGTGTAAAGCTGGATACACATTATACAATCTTTGTTGTTTAATTTTCTTTAGATTTACATTTAAATATGCAGGGCAGGGCTTGCCTGATTGCATACAATTTGAAAGTGTTCAGGTTTGACCTCATATTATATGGATTTGGTAAATCTAAAGGAAAGTTGTACAAGAAAATTGTGTAAAATTGTATAGTGTGTAGCCAGCTTTACTCCAACAAAAGGTATTGCTCTTTCTCTTTTCTTTCTGCTGCTCCCAAGCTATATCAGTACCCCTTATATGTGTAAAAATTGACTGAGGCATTTGGCTATGTTGTAATAGAGCTCTGGAGATATCCATAAGATATACTAGCACAGTGGAACCTCTGATATATTGTTGTTATGTACAGTAGTTATCTTTTTCACCTCAATATAATACAACAGTATATTATAGAAACTTAGTATCCATTTAGTTTTTAGGTCATTTATCTGATAAAAGATCAATATATGAGCCTATTGTTCTGGACTCCTTGATGACCTTCCTCTCTCCATATGGTGGTGCAGCCCTGGGCTTTCCATCTTCCTCACTAGTGTTGCACCGCACTGTTCCCACTTTCTAATCTAACAGTCTTGTAATTACATGTAAGTAAAAGTATATTGAAATAAATTAGTAAATCATGTAAGTTTCATATTATGCTGATGTACATGTTTTGGAAAATAAAGTTGTTCTAATGTTCTGAAATCCTCTCACTGACAGCACCTCTGTGCCTTGTAAAGACACATTTTTTTTGTTTGTTTTTTTTTTTAAATAACAAACGTGTTATACTTACGTCCTCAGTTGGATTTGCAAAGAGCAGCCCGGATCCTCCTCTTCTAGGGTCCCTCTTTGCTGCTCCTGGCCCCTCGCTTTTATCGAGTGCGCCCTCAGCCAGCAGCTTGCTACAGGGGGCACCCGAGCTGAGTCAGTGCTCCGTGTGTCCATTCAGACATGGAGGCTTGACCTGGCCCTGCCCCTTCTCTCCCCCGATTGGCTGACTAACTTGTATTGACAGCCGCTGGAGCCAATGGCGCTGCTGCTGTGTGCCAATCAGGAGGAGTGTCCTGAATGGCTGAGGGGATTGTAGACATTGCTGGACAGAAAAGGGGCTCAGGTAAGAATTAGGGGGTGCTGGGGGGGACTGCCACACACAGAAGGTTTTTTTTTTATCTTAATTCATAGAATTCATTAAGATAAAAAAACCTTCTGCCTTTACAACTCCTTTATTTGCGAAAGACTTTAAGACATAATCCAACCATCAATCAGCATAATATAATCACCATTATGTAGCAAAAAATGTAGTCTCTGTTCAGTTATGATATATAAAGTTCAGGTTTGTGTTGATAGAGATGCAAGGAGAAGTGAGGTCTTCATTTTTCCTTTCATGTGGCTGTTTTTTTTTATTATGTTTGGGATAATTATCCTTTGAGATTGATTTTATGCCAAATGGTTTTTAATATTGTTATGTTGACACACGTTAATAAATTGTTTTTATTTTATGTAGCATGATGCTTTTATTCCTGGGGGCTTTTTTGCACCTTAAAATTCCCAGCTCCCCCTTTTTTATATTGCATATATATTGGAATATATATATATATATATATATATATATAGGAATATTTTATATTAAACACAAAAACAAGCATCTATTATATTGCAGCTTACCAATTCTTACATGTGATCGCTGTATTGTTTTTGTTTTTTAGGCTTTCTTTCTTGCACAAACTCTCCAGCAGAATGTATCAGTTTACATGGATGATGCAAACCACTTAACACTGGCAAGGGTGATTAAAATGATCAGCTTTTATTTATTCATGCAAAACCTTTATCCTAAAAGGAAAAAAAAAACTGTTTGCTATACCTGCTTATAAAGTGTTAGATGGAGTTTGGCTTCAATTTGTTAGTGGCTCTAAATCTGCTAATACATTTACCACTCCCCTCCCCTCCCCCAGAGACTGACAATGTCTGATGTGCCTCCTCTTCTCATTCCTTGTGTCTCAGTAATACAGGAGGCGTGTCACTTGCCAGATCACCAGGTGGAACCAGAGGGAAAAAGCCAAAGAAAATATATATTGTTTTGGGTATAATACTGATTTCTTCTAATTTGTTTGATTTTTTAAATTATTTTTATACTTCATAGGGTGTTGGAATCAAGCCAGTGGGGATGTAGTACACATTGCCATGGACCTCTGTAACAACAAGGATCTATTGCTTGCATTTGTAAATAAGCAAAAAAACACTGTTGCTGTTATTACTGCAGAGTAGGTAAGGTAGGTCCACGTGAGCTCTGCTGTCCTCCAAGATGTCCACAAACTTTACAAAAAATCTCCAAGGTCTCAGGAAGACATCAGTGGTATTTCCCATATGACTGCAAAGCAAAGAACTTTTTCAGCACCCTGTATCAGCATAAGGAGCTGATAAGTCTCACGGGCAAACTCCAACAAGAGAAATACCAGCTCAGATAGCATGGATAACTTGCCACAATATTGTGGCAGTGTTGAATTGTAAGTCTGTTAACTTGCTGTACATTTTCACTGGAAAGCTGTATCCTTGCAGAGCACTTGAAGCACAAGTTCTAGTTGACACTTTTCCAATTCATAGAAAATTTGCGTGGCAAGTCTCTAGCAAGAGCAAAGTTGCAGTGGTGAGTCTACAGCAAGAGCATTGCAAGTCTACAGCATGGAAATTCAGCCACAGTGACCCCTGTGGTGGGATATTGAATAACATAACAACCAGAACTTGCAGCAGGCTTGCAGAATGTTTGCAGAGAAAGTTGATCTGGAGTCATGCAATGCAGACAAACTTGTGAAGCCTGGCAAGTCTAACAAAAGTTTAGCAAGTCATTTTCAAACTTGCAGCACAATTGCTTATTATCTGAGAGACAGACAAGTAAAAATACTTACTTCTTTAAGGCCACTTTCACACTGCACACCCATGCAGCACGGCCATGGTCGTGGCAAAACCCCACTCGCTTTAGCAGAGTTTTACCGGCGCTGCAACGCCTCTTTTGAGCCGGGAACATGGCGCTTTTAACCCCCCCGAGGGGGTTAAAAAGGGGTTAAAAGCACCAGTTAGCGCCGATCCCGAAGCGCTGTACTGGCACTTCAGCAGCTGTGCCCTTTCATTTCAATGGGCAGGGTGGTGTAGGAGCAATATATACACCACTCCCATACCGCCTCAAAGATGCTGCTTTCAGAACTTCTGTGAACGTCCCGCAAGCGCACCACCCCAGTGGGAAAAGTCACACTGAGAAGAATGGGCAGGAGTTTTGAGGCGGTTTTCAGGCGTGATTTAGAGGCTATTCCTAGCGCTAAAATGCCTGAAAACCACCTCAGTGGGAAAGTGGCCTTAAAAGATTTACCAGCATCTGATCAGTGCTGCGAGCGCTGATCAGTGTGTTAGGCAGGGGGAATACAGTCCTGGCAGTCCCCAACACATTCAGCCAATGCACTTCAGATGAGAGTTCAACAGTAATTAGATTTGACACTGCTATATGCTGCAGAGATTTCAGCAGTTGTCCTTGCAAGTTATTACCTGCTTCTGTTCTGCAGATACCAAGAAATGCAAAATGATTAGCTTTCCGTGAGGATGAATATTCTGTTTATAATCAAGTGATCAGTACAACTGTTAAAGGATAAAAACTGCACTTCTGTAGCCTTGTATCTCAATATGCTTGGCCAATAAAACAGCAATTATGAAAAGCTCACTGAAGCAAGCCTAAGTACAGGGATGTCTAAAATGTAACCTCAAATGTAGTGCGGACTTCTGGGAAAAGATATGAGCCAATTATATGAAATAGATTTCTAATAAAGTATACAGATCACTCCCATGATTGTCATAGCTGCAAGAATGTGACATTTAGTTTCCTTTGGTGATTAAAAATAATCAAAGCTGGCTTCACATTGAAATGGAAAGGTAATCGTTGATAATATTAAATTACAAAATGGCTTAGGCAATTATGTAGATCAATTTTTTAGTAATGCTACAGCTCACCTTTGTCAGCAAATACATTACAAATATTAATACGTTTGTATTCTTTGAAACCTATATTCAGTAGGGTATAATAAGGAATTACCATTTAAAGTAAATCTTAGGGGTTGAATTATAAAAAATATTGGTTTGTGAATGTCTCAACATAACGTATAATTCCTGTAATGTGTGTAAAAAGTTTCAGTTATTTCTGTTCATCAGGTGAATGTAAGGCTGCATTCACACAGAGGTGACCCGACTTTAGCGTGACTTTGCTAGGCGATTTCAGTGTGACTTTCAGCGTGACTTCAGGTGACTTACAATGCAACTTCATGCTAGGCAAGTTTGCCTGTGGCCAATCAGTGCAGGGAGGGAGGGGGTTGCCCTGGATAAATTATTTTCTTTTCACTGTAAAGTCGCTTCCATTTATAATGGGGATCCTCCTTGGAGACAACTTCTTTTCAATTCTATGGGCACAAGTCGGATAGAAGTCGCCTAGAAGTAGTACAGGAACCTTTTCTGAAGTCGCTCCGACTTCAGTAGTGTACATTAAGCCAGCTCTCATTCATTTCAATGGGATTTCAAATGTCAATTGACTTGGGGTGACTTGAGGCGACTCAAGTCGGAGCGCAAGTCGCCCCTGTGTGAATGGGCACTATCAATGGGAACCTCACTCTGTTTTTTTTACACTATCCCTGCTGTGTGTTTACATTCACCTGTCGGTCAGGAATTACCGGCTGACAGCTGAAAGTGCTGGGTGGGGATGAGTCACTGGTTGTTAGGATGCCAGCGGGTGTCAACTCCCTAACAACCAGGGGGAAGCTGTCACATTTAACATTTCCACTGCTATATGTTTCCCTTCACTCTGCAGCTAGAGGTTTGTTCGGCCAAACATGTATTTGTTCTGCTGTTCACACAAGATTCTCCATAGACTGAACACAATGAAGACATTTTCACCCTGCTGGTCAAAGGTTTATGCTCTTTTAACACTCATCGTCGAATATTCCTCAGCTATTTTTCTCTTCGAATGGAATATTAAGGGTTGTTACATTGGCCCAGGGAAGGCAAAAACTATTACCCACACAATACAAACTTTACAGGAATTATTTGTTACACTTGCACAAACTTTGAGACATTTGCACAAAGCAATTTTTTATTAAATCGGCCCCTTATTGTTTCACCATGTCAACTTACTGCACTTGGAACTGCCCCAGGGCCTTGATAGTTTTTATTCACCACTTGGGCCCAGGTAACATAATATAGAACCAGTTGTGGAATATATGATGCAATATGAAAAGATAAATAGAACAATGTAACTGTTTGTTGCAACTTTTATTCCATACTGTTGAGAATAATCAAAAAGAATGAATATTTTTTTTTCAATTAAAATACAAACAATTAATGTGCTAGTAAGCAGAAGGTGTGAAAGCAGGTAAAGATTTCAGTCACTACCTAGAGTACTAATGCCTGGTACACACTACAAGTTTTCTTTCGTTCCAAAAAAAGCATCCAAAGTTAGTACAGCCATCTTCCCTGCTGAGCTGTTGTGTTCTGACAGGGGGACGCCCCCTGTCAGAACACTCTGATCAGTGCTCTCTACCATTGGCTGAGAGAGTTGATCGGGAGTCAGTCAGCACAGTTGATTGCTTTAAAAAAGGCCTGGATTCTTTCCTTAATGTAAATAATATAACTGGGTACTAACATCTTTAGGTAAAGTTGATCCAGGGTGAATCCGATTGCCTCTCGGGGAATCAGGAAGGAATTTTTTCCCCCGTTATAGCAAATTGGATCCATGCTTTGCTGGGGTTTTTTGCCTTCCTCTGGATCAACTGTGGGTGAAGGATTGTATATGGGATTATTTGGTTGTATGTGTGTATGTGTATATGTGTATATATATATATATATATATATGTGTGTATATGTATATACATTTTTTTTTTTTTTTTGGTTGAACTGGATGGACTTGTGTCTTTTTTCAACCTGACTAACTATGTAACTATGTAGCTGCATGTTTTACAGCATGCTCGTCTGACAAACTGACACATACACACCGGTCAAATGTCTCCCGACATTCAGCCTGTGTGTACAGAGCTTAAGAGAGATATAAAAGCTGCCATTAATGACCTCCTTCTGAATATGCTGATTGCCTGGCTGTCATAAGAAAAAAGTTCTGAGTAAATGTCTTATGACAACCATGCAGCAAGCAAAGTCAGAGTGAAGTCAAAACTCCTTATGTGAATACTTCCCCCATGCCTGTGACCCTAAACTTCTTGAAGCCATTTGATCAGTGTGATAGCAACCCAGCCAGCATTTCCATGAGTGCTCAGCAATGGTAGTCCCATACATCTCTGAGACTTTCTTTTAAAGTTTAAATACTGGCCAGGGCATACCGTTTTCAAATGTATTACTGTATGTCGCATTTATTGTACACAGCCTGAACCACACCAAAAATAACTAATAGTGAAATAATTCCCATGCTACCATTCCCACAGGTGTAATGTGCTTGTACAGTAGTTGTTGGCCATGCACTAGTAGAATTTTTGTTTGAAATTCCAAAAAAATCAGCTGTCAGAGCATGTTATTTTGTATCATTGAGACAACTAATTTTGTTTGAAAGCCTTTAAAATGTCATGCACATCTGCTACTCGAATGGCATTTCAAACCTATTAAAGTGTAACAAACTTCAAAACTTTTTTTAATTTTTGGATAGAGTAGGGAGAGTTCTCTCCCCTATCAGCTTATTTTTTTTGTTGTCATCTTTGTCCCATTAAGGAGATTTCCCTTCACTTCCAGTCGCATAGCCAAAACAAGAAGTGAGAGGAATTTGAGGGAATCCTGATGTATCACCAGGTTAACCAGAACTAGTGTCCCCATTGGAAGAACCCAAAACTGAGGATTTTCTTTTATCTTCACTTTCAGTGATAATGGTAAACAGGATAACTAAAGAGGGTGAATTCCCTTAATATGGGCACAAACAATAATAAAAACCTGACAAGTGTTTTAATCCCTATCTACCTAAAACTCAAAAAAAGTTTGTCTTTAGTTAAACTTTAAACATGTTTATTTAGTGTCTAACACATGGGCATTACAATATGTAATATTTCCCCTGAACAAACAACCAAATTTACAGATAGAATTTCTTTTGTTTGAGAGAAATGTTCCATTGTCCATTTCAAACCTTTGAAAATGAACATCAATTTGATCTGACTAACCATTAGAAAATTGAGCAAGCATTTTGAAAATTAACATTTCTGAACAAAATTGTACTAGTGAAAAACCTGTTTTATGGTGCTGAAAGGTTTGCTTAATAAAATGAACATTACCTCACATATAAACAAAAATATTGCAAAAACATAGGCACCATATGGAGCTTGCAAGAAATAGGTCGCTGTATTCCTGTGGAGCCCTTTGGACCTTAAGCCCATTCTGTACTCAAAGCTAAGATTAAGAGCTGATATACCCCAAGCACATACCTTGTAGTACACATGGTAATGTTTAGGCCTAGAAGTAGTTATGCCCTTTATAGTTTCTATTTTAAAGTATAATAAACTGTGGCATATATATGTGAACAAGCAGCATGAGAAACAATTTTATTTTTGCTTGAAATATATTCTCATACAGTATAATTCTTGTGTTTTACTGCAGTATAACTGACAAGTGTGAGTTGGACTATTTCTTTTTCCTTTCTTGGAGCTAAGCTTTCCCCTTTCAGTCAAATGTCAAATGACAAAATGTCAAATGCCAGTCTACTGCCCACTGATCCTTTGGCATTCCACAGCTAAATGATGATGAGGGTAAGTCTAGCACTAAGAGGGCAGGACTTAAAGCGCCGTTCCACCCACATTTTCCGCTCCTCACCATGCAGCACTAATGTGCTTCCTTAAAAAGAATTGACATTTTTTTTTTTCTGTTCACTTACCTGATTTATGCCTATTTCTAATTTCACTTCCTCTTTTAGGGGCCTCAGCACCATACATCATTTCCTGCTTTGCATCAGCTCCTGGGAGTTCTTGGTCAGTTTGACATGTGTCAGGGCTGGGCTCAGCTCTTCCTTCTCAGAGCAAGCTGCTCAGCTGAGTGTTAATTGCCAGTCTTAGCTTCCACTCTGTCTCACCTGATGACCATATCCTGCCTCGTTAGTCCAGCTCTGCTGATATATAAACTGCCTGGATCAGATCGCAGATGCCTTCGCCATGGTCAACATCTCTGGAGAAATCTCTGCTGTGTTTTCCTTTGAAAGACTTTGCCTGTTTGACGTTCCCTTCTG
The DNA here is from genome assembly GCA_018402905.1 of Glandirana rugosa. NCBI lineage: Eukaryota > Metazoa > Chordata > Amphibia > Anura > Ranidae > Glandirana > Glandirana rugosa. The sequence goes on along the minus strand of BLSH010483974.1, from coordinate 870,164 downwards.
ATTCCTGGAGTCAAGACCTTGCTCAGCTGACTCTGCTCCTGACCCTGCATTCCGTCTGTTTGACCTCGCTGATCTCTGGACTCCTGTTTCACTGGCTCACTCTGACTATCCGCTCTGGTTACCAAACCCTGGCTATGTTTTGACCACATTTACTCTGTTTATATAATTTTACCTTTTTATTAAAAAGTGTGAAATTACTGCACTTCTGTCTTGGTCTGATTCATGGTTCTTGACAGTAGGCAAAGGCAATGAATTCAGAAGATGCAGTCAATATTTTTTCCAGAATAGATGAGCAGGATCATTGCATGGATCAGTTTGCCACAGCGTTACAGACACTGCTGAATTGAATTGCTCACCTGGTTTCTCCTACGGTGGCTGTTCCGGCACAACCTGTGTTGCAGGCCACTCCTGCTGATGCTCAAGTCTCTGTGCAGGCACCCGCCTCAAATATTACATGTATAAGGGGTATGTCTGGTTCCGCTCCACTTCCCCAGCAATTTGGGGGTGATACAATTCAATTCAGAGGGTTTCTCAACCTGGTTGGGATATACTTTCAGATGCTGCCCCAGGAGTTCCCCACGGACAGAAGTAGGCTTTGTGATTCCTTTGCTTTCTGACAGAGCCTTGGCCTGGGCAAGCCCTCTATGGGAGACACAAAAACTTGTTCTCCAGAGTTACCCAGAGTTTGTCGCCTCCTTTAAATGGGTTTTTGACATTCTTGCACGCTTCACTACTGCTGCTAAAGGTCTCACCTCCATCAAGTAGGGTACGAGAACTGTTGCCGATTATGCCATTTAATTCCGTATTCTGGCAGCAGAGGATGCTTGGAACAATGAGGCTCCCGTGGCTGCTTTTTCTCATGGTCTCTCGAATAACATCAAAGATGAGATAGCAGCCCGAGACATACCTACTGAGCTGGGGAGGTTGATCACGTTTGCCATTCTCATTGACTCCAGACTCCAAGAGAGACCTTCCTTTAAGGAGCGCTTGTAGAGTCTCCTGTATGTTTGGCTCTGAGCTTTGTAGTCCCATCCGTGCCTCCCTCACCTCCCATACCTCCTGGTTTCCGAGCCTGTTAGTGTAGTAGGACCCATGCAGTTGGGCTTCACACGTCTCTCTCCGGATGAGAGCCTTTAGGAGGAGGGAGAGATTGTGCCTTTATTGTGGCCAGGCAGGTCACTTTTTGAAGTCTTGTCCTACCCGTCTGGTAAACGCCTGCACCTGAGATCTTCACTCTCCTCCCTGCCGGAGGAATACTGATAATGTAGCGATGTCTTTGATAAAGGTCAAGCCGGTACTTTGCCTTCACACCGGTCATATGATTGCGCAATTGACATTCATCCTGGTGCCATACCCCCTCGTGCCCGGGTTTACCCTTTTTCTCTCTGAGGATAATGGCATGGAGGAGTATGTCGCAGACACACTTTCTAGAGGGTTCATCCACAAATCCTCGTCTCCTGCTGGTGCCAGCTTCTTCTTTGTGAAAAAGAAGAGTGGCGAATTTAGACCTTGTATTGATTATAGGGAGTGTCAATTGCTTCACGATCAAGAATGATTATCCCATTCCATTTATTATGGAGTTATTTGACCGCCTCAAGAGAGCAACGGTTTTCACAAAGATTGATCTGAGAGGGGCATACAATCTCATGAGGATCAAAGAGGTAGATGCGTGGAAAACTGCGTTTAATACCAGGACAGGCCATTACGAATACCTCGTAATGCTATTTGGTCTTTGCAACGCTCAGGAAGTTTTTCAGGAATTCATCAACAATGTCCTCCGAGATATGTTGCAGCAAAGTGTGGTGGTTTATCTCAACAATATCCTCATATACTCCAAGTCCCTAGGGAGCCACCACACAGATGTCGGCCGTGTGCTTCAGAGGCTGAGAGATAACAACCTATATTGTAAATTGGAGAAGTGTGAGTCCATTGTGAATGGGTAAAATTCCTGGGTTATGTAATTTCCAGTGCTGATTTTTCGATGGACCCAGAGAAGATTTCGGCAGTTCTACAGTGGGTTTGCTCCCACTACAACATTTTCTTGGTTTTGCCAATTATTATCGGAAGTTTGAATAATTGAAAAAATGGGGTAAAAGGGAAAGGGAACCTGGGGAAAAGGAAATGGGAAGGAATGGAGGCAGCAAGTGGGATTATAGCAGTACTGTATAAAGATAATACAACTAGAATATATATTAAAGAAAAACATTTTATTGTTTACATAATAAAAAGGTACAAAAGTACCTATAGGATAGAAAGTAGTGCAAAGGTACCTTGTATCTTACAATAATACAAATAGCTAATAACTATACATTTGCAGGCGTTTACATAAGCAGGCGTTTAGATAGGAGTACAGTGGATGTCTGATTGTAACAGTGGCTGTGTACTGGCGTCAACATGTTTCACCTAAACAAGGCATGGGGTTGAGAAGGGTTTTACAACACCAGCTGGCCTAATGTCAAACAGGTTTCTCATGATTTAATTGATGGGCTTTGGATTACAGCTATTGTAAATAGTCACTATATTCTTTAACTTGTGCCTGATCCAGCCTAAAAAGTGCCTAGAGTAACAATACAGTCACCTTATAATAACTTAATGTCCCTGTCTTCAAATCAATACTCATGCTCTTGCTTTCCGTCCAAATTTCTACAAGCCAAGATTAAAACGGAGTTCCAGCTGAAATATGATTTTTAAGATGAAAAGCTATAAAGGACCACAGTGAGAAAAAGCACCAACAGTTGGATAAGTCTTATTACTTGAGCCTGGGAAGAATGAAAACAGCTGGCCTATATTAAAGCCTAGTACACACGAACAGAAAATCGGACAAAAATTACCGTTTTCAAAACGATTGTGCAATTAGTACACAGTTTTCGAGAGCTGATCATGACAGTTCGTCTGGAATTATCTGAAGGGACAGACACAGAAATGTTTCTCGTATAACATCAGATAGTACGATTTTTGTTTAATAAGTACAGTTTTTGTCCGAAAGTACAATACAAATAAAATACAATACATTACAATACTTCCAATTTTTATTCTGTCGTACCAAAATTTACGTAACTTTAGTAACCTCTTCATTTTCGTTATGGAGATTAGCATGCAAAAAATAACGGACAATCATCCGTCCAATAATCTCATCGTGTGTACCAGGTTTTACTACCACTATTACTATATAAACGCAAATTACCTAAATCTCATATAAGCTTTCACAAGATATTATCATTTCAAAAGTAATTTTCAACAATTTTTAATCTGCATCTTTCACTAAAATAATACCTAGTGATCTTGCTGTGAAGGTCAGGTACTTCTTTTTATAGAATGACAACACTCTGTCCTCTGTCTCTCCCAACTATGCTTCTGTGTTGTCACCTTGTCACACAGGCTTATGATGGAGACTACAGATAAGTGTTTCAACACACATTACACAGGCATAGTCCACTGATGTCCTCATCAGCAACCAGTCCTGGGAAATGTCATGCAGTCATCTCTGTAGTACATCCATGAACAAGAAGAGGCTGCAAAGAGGCTACAAGACTTAAAGATCACTGAGATACAACAAAGGACAATAAAAGTATGAAAAAATAATTGCGTTCAAAAAAGGTAATAATTTAGGATACACTGTGCTTTAGCAAATTAAATGTCATTCAGTTAGGGCTTACATCTACTATAAGAAATATTTATTTTTTGGTTATACTTTTTATGAAAAGCAAATGTACTAGCATTATTGTACTTTGTTCTGTTGCTTGCATTATGTATCTGGGAATAAAGTATATTTTTTATTAGCTAATAGATTTTGCTGCCTCAAATCTTGAAGCTCAAAATCATCAGGAATGAAAAGACTTTACCATTTCATTGCATAAGCTAAAGAATAATTGACAGTAATTTAACATGTGGAGCCAAAAATACCTTATCATTCATTATGCATTCACTATATAATGTGACTGCATACATTAATGCGTTTTTAATGTGTATATAGTCATATTTTATTTAACATTGGTTAACTTTATTTATGAAGCAAATGTTAACATACGTACGTCTATAAACATAGTATGCTAGGATTAATATAGTGTTACTACTAACTCCATAATTGTACAAGATTTCAGACAGTTATGTCTTCCAACCCTTCTTCATGCACCTCAGAACTTCAGGTACTGGTAACTGCTATTTCCTGAAGTGTTTCTTTGAGGTAGTGATGCACAAATGTACCTAGGTTCAGTTCTTCAAGGGTTCTGTGGGTGTTGTTCATATTTCAGCACACCTGAACTTAGAGGAAAATTCCATTGAAGTCTATGAGGGAGGCAATTCTTGGTATTAAATGCTGGCCATTTTTAGGACTTATAGACAAACTACTATACAAAATTCAAAGAGGAGCTAGGCACTGCCATTGGGGAACATGTTCCAATGCAATAAAATGTAAAAAAAATAAATCTGGCAGCTAGAGTGCCTGTTCATGTTGCTTTAAGGACAACATTAAAAATACACAAATCCTTTAGGCTGGGTTCACACTTATGCAAATTGGATGCAGGTTTCCCTGCATCCAATTAGCATGACAGGAGAGTGTGACCGGCTCTCAATGGGGCCTGTTTACACAGCTCCAGGGCAGCTGCGGTCCACATTGGAAAAGGGTCCTGTGCATGTTTGGCCAGCAGCAGGACATTTTTATTGAGGGGGATTGGCTGAAATGTACTAAAGAAAACGAGTACAGGTACAATTTTTACTACAAGAATTAAAATGGCACAGCAGTGTAAAACAGGTCAGCAGCAAGGCAATTTTAAATAGCAAGGCTGGGCCCACATGTGCTAGAGACACTGAACACAGAATGGGCTTTAATTCAAAAATTAAGATATTGCAGAGGATACAGCAGTGTAAACGAGGCTAGCAGTGGGACAATTAGAATTAGAGATAACAGGTTTGTATGCTGTGACGTTATGCGAGGCGAGATAGTGGACGGGTGATATCTGTCGCCTCGCATGCGTTCACTTGGAGTGGACTATAAAGAGTCCGGCCTGGGTTTTGCCAGCCACCGTGGCAGAACTTGTTCCAGCCCGGAGTTTTTGGTCCACCCAAATCCCCCTTCAGCTGCTTCAAATGGCCAGGAGGAGAACTCAGTGTTTCTCTGGCCTGGGACTCAGTATCACTGCACTGAGAGAGCTACACCATGGGAGTTGGTTGCTTTAAGGATTCAAAAAGAAAACATTTGAGTTTGTTTTGTTTGGAGGTGTCTGGGACGAGCCTGACCCCTTATAGAGTAGAATCCTGCTCTGTATAGTTTAGTGACGGATGGCAAGGAATTGATGGTTCAGGCGTACACTGTTCTTGCACTTAGTTGTTTTCCTTTCAAGCTATGCAGTGGCGTTCTGTGAACAAAAGGGATCTTAAAAAACAGATGATTAGCAAGTGAACACTGTTTCAGATTATTGATAGGTATGTCCCCCCGTGGAGAGGAGGAGCTATTAGACGTGGTGTCTCACAGCTTGAAACTAGGGAATGATAGTCCTATTTATTTATATTTAGGGTTTCAGTATTGTGACATAGGGGGTACAATTAATTAGTCCAATTTTATGTAAGTAGTATCAATATATATAGTAAGATTTATGGAATAGTATTTTAATTTATTTTAGTTTGTTTTACTCAAAACGAATATGTAAAGTTCAGCTCATTATTATAAATGTATGTTTCTAAGTGACATGTGTACATATGGTATATCAAGCAAAGATGGGAGACCATTCGGGTATATTTGGACAAATAGTATTATTTATACGCAATTCTCCCAGCATTGCAATATATGGGAGCTTTGTATGCGAAAACATCCTGATTCTATTAGTGTAAACCAAAACAGAATTTGCCCGTGTGACTTTAAATGAGGCAAGTAAGGGGGCCAACAAAAATGATGGTAAACAATAGTAGCATGATTTATTGGGCATGATAGAAAGTAAAAACATGACAGCCCAGCCAGTACAGTGACATGAGATCAAAAGGTAAAAGCATGGCAGCCGCAGCCAGTACAATGACATGAGATCATTTTGCTAAAAAACAGTCATATAGATGGGTGTAATGAGTACATCTTGTATACGGTATATTAGTAGGCGAAGCCGAGGTTCCAAGCGATGATACCTCGGAGAGCGGCCAGCAGAATGCATCTAGCCCGGGAGCTGAAGGGGCAGAGCCAACAGTAAACTACCAGGGGGGGCACAGGGGGGGCGACATGGCTGTAAAGTAAGTGATTCCACTCATGTCACACAACATCAGGGTAGGCAACAAGGAAGTGTCCTCCAAGTAAAATTGTGTGAGAAAAAAGAAGATTCTAATGGTGTGGTCTGTTAGTGGGTGTGACCTGCGTATGACCAATATCCAATATAAATCATCGTAGTGCTCCATTGATGTTGTGCCCTGTTGATAATCCCATGTGGTTTAAACTGAAAACAAGGCTTGGATACAAGCTGAGTCACCATCTTTAATTTAAATGTTTCACTATGCACTTGAAAGTGAGGCTTGTAACTCTCATATATTTAATCCCATGTGGTTTAAACTGAAAACGAGGCTTGGATGCAAGCCGAGTTGCCATCTTTGATTCCCATATTTCACTATGCATTTGAAAGTGAGGCTTGAAACTCTCATATATGTAATCCCATGTGGTTTAAACAGAAAATGAGGCTTAGATACAAGCCGAGTTGCCATATTTGATTACCATATTTCACTATGCATTTTAAAGTGAGGCTTGAAACTCACACGGCGACGCCATTTTAACCTGGAAGTGTCTAACACCTTTTGTCACTGGTAATACACTATGGCTTTCAATTCTGTAATTACAACTAATGTTTTATATATATATATATATATATATGTAATGACCAGAGTAACGGGACACCCCGGAAGATGTCTAATGAAACAAAACTAGGTGGGTTGATGCTGTACCCAGGCCATTGCATGATTTGTGAATTTTGAGCTCATGAATTTGTCTGTGATGTAAGTTTTCTACTTTTTAAATAAATGTTATCCTTATGGTTTTACACTACACAGAGCTTCTTTTTGTTTGCATGACTGTTGGGATCTTCATGTCTGAGGAGAGTTCAAGTCTTGGGGAGACATCCATGTGTGGTGAGGTCTGTGTGGCTCCAATAAGATCATACGTTTTCCCTGTGGAAGAGATCTTTGCTGGTGGAGTGATACAGGCGCATAATCTCTGTAATTCTGGTAAACGCTTTACCATATATGGTGGCGGTGTTACCATTCACGGTGGTTACCGGATTGTCACTGAATTTGTACATTTCTACTAAGAGGCACGTTGGACACCTTTCACTCTTTGCACTTTGGATGATATCAACTGATTTTTGTATTGGACACTGTTTACTGTTGGCACTTTAAATACCAACAGTCTATTTGCTGCACTGGATACTTTATATATGTACTTATTTATTTATTTTATTCACTTATGAATTTATGATCTGCATTTAGATGATATCAACTGATTTTTATATTGGAAAGTTTTTACTGTTGGCATTTCAAATACTGGCAGTTTATTTGCTGCACTGGACATTTTATATATCTTTCTATTTATTTACCTATTCACGTATGAATTTATTTTTTATGATGTCTCAAATTTGGGATCACACTTAGCTATGGTTCAATACTTAATACTCCTTTTTTTCACTAATGTGATATTTGTAATAAGTTATTAAGCCCTGCACTTTATACTATTTAATTTTTTCGCCAACATTTGTCATTGGTGTGTCGGCTGCTATATCTGTTAGTGGTAAGCACGGTAGTTTTTTTTTATCCTTTTAGCAAGTGAATGTTCTGCTTTAAAAAAACACTATAATCATAACATAACAGAAATGAAATGAAAATCCCTAAATAATACTCATAGAAACAAAAGCCATTTTTTTAAAAAGGAGGCACTGCTACAAAATTAAAAAGCAAAAAAACACAAACAAAAAGAAAGTTTACCCAAAATAAAGGCCCTATTAGCATAAAAAAGAACTAGAAATAATTGAAATGTAATATGGAAATTAATATATAAATGTTGATCATAGATACACTTTAAGAATATTGAGGAATTCTAAAAGTGTAAATAAACAATAATTACCAAAAAAAAGGAGGTAGTAACAGACAGATCAATGTTACCTAACATTAGGAATGGGCTGCAGCAGAAATTTAAAATAAACATTTTACCTAAAGAAGAACATTTGTAAATATTGCTTACTTTCATTTGTCTCTTACTGCATTCCCTCACCAGACAGATTCACACCTACCTATTGAGAGAGTTTCATATTCAAATCATAAGAGAAGTTCTTATTTGGCTAGGGCTTAGCAAGTTGGATATGAGAGTGCAGAATTTTTTTTCGGATGATTCTGGCTCTGTAGAAGATGGATCAGTAAATAACACTTGATGAGCAAATCTAGGCTCATATCCAGAACCAAATTATGGCTTTGAGACATTTTAAGAATGTCTGACCTCTGTGTACTACTTGTTTATAAAACCTAGAGCCAAAAATAAAAAATGACATTGCTATTTACAAACTATCACATATCTGATTTGATGTTTTCTATCATTAAAGTGTATTAAGCTAGAAGTTTTTTTTTCATTTTAGAGCAAAGAAGGTTAGAACAACTATCACATTTTTACTGTTATTTGGGTCTCTGCTAGAGAGATGTCCTCTCATTTTCTGTTCTGCATGCATCATGCAATCTGCTATAGAGACAAAAAAAAACTCTGACATTGAAAAGAAAAGAAAACTTTTGACTTGATATACACTTTAAGATAAAGTAATGATTTGATAAACTGTGCATTTTTAAAGAAAGAAGTCTCAGTATTTGTCTCTTCTAGGTTAAGACCTAAATTGATTGAACGACTGAAATATGAAGCAGGGTATTTTTGCCTTTTGACCTAGTAAATGATCATTTTATCATTTTATCCTTAAAGTATAGAATACTATATAGGGGTGATTCCTGCCTGGTCTGCTTTTATTAAGCATTATCTGGTTCCTCAATCCCTTAGCAAATATGCAGCCTCTCAACGCCTAGCCCTTAGCGCCGAGGGGCCACATATTTGCCTAAATTGCCCCCAATACACCTGTGGGAGAGGGCACACGCTGTGCGCTCCTGGCACAGTTACCATTGCTTTACCGAAAGCTCCCAATCGCAAGGACCACATGACCACTGTGACAGCCAATCACAGTGGTCACATGATCTTAAGCCGCGCCCTGCCTCCCAGCATCATAAATCTCTTAAAGGGCCAGGAGGCGCCAGCACCAAGAGGTTAAAACCATACTAAACACACACTGTTTGATTTATATTGTCCCTTCTATTTCTGTATGTGGATGTTGATTCTGTAATTAATTTAATAACAAAAAAATCTAAGTATCTTATTCCTAATTGATATACAGATCTTTCCCACCCTGTCTGCAGTAAAACATAACAAGGTGGCGCTTCTAGTCCTCTGAACTGGTCACATGTTCACAATAAAAAATAAATATATATATAATAGCAACAAACTGTTTTAAATTGGCATACAAATATATATTCAAAATTAAAACTTTATTATTTTGTGGAATAACATGGTGTGGGTGGATTTCTGCCAGTCACGGGCTGTGTCACGCCCCTCCAGCCTATGTCTTAGAATAAGAGGGAGGCAAAGGCTCCAATAATTTACTTGTAGTATTCTACCCATATTGCGTTTAGCTGGTTAGTGGGCATGGAGGAGGAGGGAGGCAGTGGTCTGTCATTTACCACTGTGTATACGCCCACATGTGTGACTATATTGTCACATTGGCTGCTCAGATATGATAGGAAGGAAATACTCACCATAGAAACTCACTGAAAACTGAGCGTGTGCAGAGTTGCCACCACAGCTGCAAAATCCCTAGCTGAATTGGGGACATCAACAGAAGGTAGAGATAGAGAGCAGCAGGATCAACTAGGTTTTTTTGCTGAATATAAAAAATAAATCTCAGTGACTGAGTGAGTATTAACAGTATGTAGAACAGCATTTATTATTCGTTTTTTTTATGATGTGGGTTTAATGACACTTTAAAGCAACCCTGTTGTTAAAAAATCCACTTTGCTATGGAGTGCATTCATATTTGACAGTATGCATGGGACCATGTCATGAAAAATAAGTATTAAAAACTTTGTTACCTGTAGTCCCCTATGTTCATAAGTTTTCATCTCTAGTTGCAGGATCTTGATATTCCAAAAATTAATAATACAAAATAATCACTTAATAATTATTTTTCATCACAAGGTCACTTAAATTACTATGCAGGGTGACTCATATGAACACTTTACATAGAAAATTTAACCTTTACTCTTCCTTCACTCTTCCCCACACAAGATTTGCCCAATGTCATCTGTATGGCACAAACATCTAAGTTTTAGTAATGCTGACACCAGTTCAAGTGTGTGTGGAGCTTGCGACAGCTGTTTGCAGGATTCTTTCATAAATATATTGTAACAATATTGTTATACTGTATGGTGTTTGCTTGTTGCTTGTCTGTTCTTAAACCCCTTTCACACTGAGGCACTTTACAGGCTTTTTTTGCTAAAAATAGGGCTTGTAAAGCACCTCTAAACTGGCTCTTCATGCACCCCAGTGTGAAAGCCCAAGTGCTTTCACACTGGGGCTGTGCGCTTACAGGACAGGAAAAATAGTCCTGCAAGCAGCATATTTGGGGTGGTGGAGGAGCGGTGTATACACCGCACCTCCACCGCCCTTGCCCATTAACAAGGCACTTTTAACCCCTTGTTAACCCCTTCTTAGGGGTTAAAAGTGCCCCGCTGCCGCCCAAATAGCAGCGCCAAAGCGCTGCTATAATAATGGTAAAGTGCTGCTAAACTAGCAACGCTTTACCGCTAACGCTCGGACAGCCCCAGTGTGGAAGGGGTCTTAGAGACTTCAGTATCTTATCTATTGCCATTCCTTAAAGCGGTAGTAAGCTGCTGGTGGTTAAAAAAAATCCTGCAATGTCATAATGTGCTTGCACATTGTGAGAAACTTACCTTAGAATGAAGCCTTCCTGCACCACAATGTCACAGCTGAGAAGGCTGACATCTTCCACCAGTCTTCCTTCTGGGTAAGCGCCCCCTGGATACATGAGTGACCAGCGGCGCAATGACATCACACCCGCACGTGCGCACGGGAGCCACTGTTTCCGGCACAGGATCTGAAGGTCTGGCACTGTAAGGTGGTCCTTCAGAACACATGCGTCAATGATGCCATCGGCTGCATGCACTTTGAATATCTCCTAAACTGTGCAAGTTTAGGAGATAGTCATCGTACCTACAGGTAAGCCTTATTATAGGCTTACCTGTAGGTACAAGTGGTATAACAGAGTTTACTACCACTTTAATAATGTCTTTTACTATAAAACAAAACAACAAAAAGCTGATAGGAAATGGGCCTGCTGTATCTAAAAATCTAAAAGTGCCAATATACACAGTCAGCTATTTTTTTTTTAACCAAATATAGTGAGGCTTAACAGTTTCTGCAAAAAGCACATATGAAAGCAAAATGTGCAGATCAATATGGTTTAGATTGCTAAAACTTTGTGAACATAGCTAGCTGCCCAATCCCCTGTCAGTCATGATATAACGTATAACAAAATGATAATTACAGAGCTGATTCAATGTTATAAATTATTCTTTGTGAAAATTCATACACAACAAACCATTCCGTAAATACTGTGATCATATAAAGTTCTCCAAATAAAACATGAAAATATTTTTAACCAAAATTAATTTCCCATGAAAGCAGGGTTGGGAAGCTGTCTGCGGCGTCTTTAACAACTGATGAGTCATCAGCTGTCAATGGGCTTCCCAGCTGACAGCTGAATAAAAAGAAAAACATTTGTCAGTAAAAAAAATTGTAAAAATAAAATGGTGTGGGCCCCTCCCCCAGACCTCCTCAGCCATTTGACAGTTCTTATATAGGTAAGGACGGGGCCATTTGGTGACATCACCTGGTGGCACTGCCCTCTTGTGACATCACCAACACAGCATGCACATCACAAGGGGGGGGCGGTGCCACCAGGTGACATGGCCAGGTGGCCCCACCCTTACCTATAAAATAACTGTCAAATGGCGGGGGAGGCATTTGGCATCGGCCATCAATAACTACGGAACATTTTTTTTTCTTTTTTGGGAGCAGCGGGTGTTGAGATTCACAATGATTTACATTGAGTCATCGAAGGGAGGGGATTATGCTCTGCTTCAGTATGTCACAGTACATGTTGCCATTCATAGTTCCCTCACTGAACTGTAGCTCCCCAGTGCCAGGAGCACTCATGCAGCCCCTGGCCATGATACTCTTGTCTTTGTAGTCCACACTTGGTTGCCTCCACACACGCTTGACACCATCTGAACCAAATACGTTTATCTTGATCTCATCAGACCACAGGACATAGTTCCTTAGTCTGCTTGTCTTCAGCAAACTGTTTGCGGGCTTTTTTGTGCATCATCTTTAGAAGAGGTTTCATTATGGGGTGACAGCCATGCAGACCAATTTGATGCAGTATGTGGCGTATGGTCTGAGCACTGACAGGTTGACCCCCCCACCCCTTAAACCTCTGCAGCAATGCTGGCAGCACTCATACGTCTATTTCCCAAAGACAACCTCTGGATAGGACGCTGAGCACGTGCACTCAACTTCTTTGGTCGACCATGGCGAGACCTGTTCTGAATGGAACCTGTCCAATTAAACCGCTGTAGGGTCTTGGCAATCGTCTTATACCGTAGACCATTTTTATGTAGAGCAATATTTTCTTTTTACAGATCCTCAGTGAGTTCTTTGCCATGAGGTGCTATGTTGAACTTCCAGTTACCAATTTGGACATTTTCACTTAGGGGTGTGCTCACTTTTGTTGCCAGTGGTTTAGACATTAATGGCTGTATGTTGAGTTATTTTGAGGGGACAGCAAATTTACACTGTTATACAAGCTGTACACTCACTACTTTACATTGTAGCAAAGTATCATTTCTTCAGTGTTGTCACATGAAAAGATATAATGAAATATTTACAAAAATGTGAGGAGTGTACTCACTTTTGTGAGACACTGTAAAGATGTGTCAAATGATCAGAAAAAGCTAGTAGCTAATTCAGCTTACCAATATCAGTTTTCAGTAGACTGACTCATTAAAGGAGATTTGCACTAAGTATACTTTGCTAGAAGGTCCTAGATTGTCCTGTCTTTCCCCCAATGAGGCTATTTGCCATTACAGAGTTTCCATGCATGTGTATGTCTGTATGATGTCTAACAACTAATAAAGTATCAGGCATTTTCCACAGAGCTAAATACAGATACTACAAGCCTAGACAAGTGGCCAATTTCAGTAGGTGAAGATAAGTGACTAGATTTTTTCTCCTTTAGATTATTTTATAATTGGATTTATGAATAGTGCCCAGCAATATAAATGTTATCTTCTGTCATTGCAACAAGTAACTGAATTTCTACATTTGTGTCAGCCATCCTTGCCATCATTGGTGGAGATTTAATAAAACTGGTGCATTCAAAATCTGGTACAGCTTTGAATGGTAGCCAATCAGCTTGCAACTTCAGCTTCTTCAATCAAAGGGTAACTCCACTTTTGTGGGGGAAAAAAATATCAAATAAAGAAAAAATAATATAGCGCATATAATTGTGACACTAATCATATTGTAATTGAAAGTTATTAAAAATTACCTTTCCTTTTTAAGCTGCAGCCGGTGTAATTTTTTGAGAATGTATTACAATATGGCTACTTGGAGTTGTTCTGTACATAGAATGTGTTCTGACCACTCCTCGGAAACATAATTTCCCAGAAGTCTGCCTAAGATACATGTCAGATCTCAGGCATCCCCGCAACAAAAATGTCATTTTTGGAGAGAATATTTCAATAGGAACACATCTAAAGGGATGCAGGCCCAGCAGATTTCCTCATTAGTGACCAGCAGGTGCATACCTGACAATTAATTATGAAACCACTCCCATTAGACCCACTCAGAAAAGAAGCATAGACAAACACACATGGGTTTCTTCAGAATAACAAAATGTAGGAATCTGCAACAAAGTTTGTTATAATGCCTGCAATGTACATAGATCACCCAGAGAGGAATGTTTTGTTCTCAATAAAAGTGGTGTTACGCTTTAAGTTTTGATAATAAAACTTGGAAGCTGATTGGTTTCTTTGTGGAGCTGCACCAGATTATGCCCCATGCAGTTTTAGTAAATAACCCTCATTGTGTTCTAAATAGTCATTCATTTTTAAAAGTAGCTGTAAAGCCTTTTTTTATTAAATATAAAAGGAATAAAGAATGGTTCCTGCGTATAGATAAAATCGCTGAAATGGAAGAGCTCATTGCCATTTCCCACGACACTATCTCCAAACACAACAATATCTGGGCTTGCTGGTTACATTTGTACCTAACATATAAGAACACACCCCTAGTCCTCCCAGCAAAATTCTTCCACGCTGTCCCGATAAATAACACCCCTCAATAACGAACCCACATAAGGCACCAACAGAATTTTACATTGGTCGTTCGGGTCTATAACAACACAAACCTCTATCACAGCACCCTTTACCGTTACTCGAGAAGGTAAAGTCGCTAAAATAGATATGCGTCCTTGGTAAGAAATAAGGAAAATATAAATTATTTTTTTCCGAAATGTCGATGAAAATTTTTACTTACTGATAAATCTTGTGTTACTCCCAATAAATGATTT
>BLSH010483974.1:838350-855458 GCA_018402905.1 Glandirana rugosa | reverse complement strand
TCCCTCCGCCAGTTATCCCCCCACTAACGCACACTATATATGCTCATAGGAGAGCAAGGATGATCCCTTGCATCTCACCCGAATCGATAGCCCCAAACTTCACATTGGATACTGCCCAAATCAATAGGCCTTACAATCTGAATCCCGGACAGTCGTGCCTGGACAGGCGACCGAGATAACCTATACTGACAGACACGACAAACAAATTCCCCCCATCCCCCGGTTCGGCTTGTCAGCCGACGAGGTATTGCAGTGGGGGGTCTTCTACAACAATGTTGGCTTTCTGTTAACACACTTAACCATAGCTTATGCCCCAAGGGTAACCTCAGGGGCAATAATATGACTTCTCAAATGTTTAACTGACCTATGTTCCTTGGTTATTATGTACAACAGATATTGACACAGTTCCCTATCTTGTGCTTGAAATACCTCTGTACTTGTTCTTCTTGAAAATCCAATAAAATCTTTATTAATAAAAAAAAATATAAAAGGAAGTTATACTTATCTACTCTGTGCAATGGCATTGCACAGAGCAGTCCCTTACCTCCTTTTCTGGCACCCCCACCTGTGCTATCCTATCCTACCTTCCTGCCTGTGCCCACGTAGCAAGTCATGTGCTATGGAGGCACACGTGTGGGGGCAAGCTTTTGAGTGGACTGTGTGCATCTATAGACACACAGCACGGCTCGCCAAAACCCCCCGCTCCTTCCTTACAGCCAATGGCTCCTGATGCTGCCTCAGTCCCCTGTGAGACCAGGTAGAGAAGATAGAAGACCTGTAGCCGGACACATCGTTGGATTGCTGACAGGTTCAAGTACATTTTTAGGTGGAGGTAAAGGGAATAGTTCGTTGGGAGATTTTTACCTTAATGCAGGCAAAGCATTAAGGTAAAATACTCATAGAACCACTTTAAGAATGCAGTACTGGGCATAAGAGAGGTATGGGGGTTATCACTACTGACCTCCTTCTGAAGATGCTAGTTGCCTGACTATTATGTTGGCCCACTAACTTCAGTGATATCTAAATCTCTTACCTAAAACCAGTACTCAGCTCAGGAACATCAAAAAAAGTCAAACGTCTTGCTTTGAATACATATCCCAGATCAGTGACTTACAGTATAGAAATGAATCCCGTTCCTTTAAATAGACCACCTTAAAAATAAAAATGTTTTTAATGTGTATCTATGCAATGTAAATCAGTATTTTTTTAGCATTAAACTGTGTCTAAAATTCAAAGGGGAATTAAAAGTAAACTGCTTTTATTCTGTATTTGTACATGCGACACAGCAAAGGTTCCAGATGTTCTCAGCTACAGGAGACTTGTAATCTCCATAAAATATGCTTAATTTTCCCAAGAGGGCTCATTTACACCATTGGTATGCTTATAAAATAAAGATCCGCATTTCTGTAAGAATTAAATGTAGATTATCATTCATTCCCAGAGGAAAAAAGACAACATAATTCAGTCTTTGTGTTGTTAAAAAGTATTTTTAAGAAATAATATTTCCATAACTTTTTGAAAACATACAAACCCAAATAAAAAGAACAAGTGTGTGTATTTTCGTATTTAATTATAATTAAAATCTCTACATGAGGGATGAGCTCTCTTCTGAATTTCACCTGCCACCCCCCCCCCCATTTTGTTATGTAAGTTAAAACATTATCTGTCATCCATTCCATGCCTCTCAGAAATCATAATTGATCATAAAAATGATATGGGGATATAAATTGTTAGAATTTCTGACCTCAGTTGGAGGTATTCAGCTACCTCGCTACAAGGGACTACTGCAACAGAGCATCTGAAATTTGGGGAAAGAATAAGCAGCTTCACCTAGCATACAATGGGTGTATGTAGCGTCCCCAGTCTTTGGTGGTCCCTCCCTGCATTTAATATGAAGACTATTTATATTACCCCTGTATGTTCCAATTCTTTTCATCTGGTTTGTCAGTCTGCCTGCATTATTTGTTTATCTGTCAGTTAGCAGTTGTAAAGGCACAAGGTTTTTTACATTCATGCATTCTATGCATGAAGGTAAAAAACTTTCCGTGTGCAGCAGCCCCCCCCCCCCCAGCCCCCACTAATACTTACCTGAGCCCCCGCTTAATCCAGCGATATCCGCAAAAGCCTTGGCTCTTTATTAGCTTTTGGCAGCAGCGAGAGCCATTGGCTACCGCTGCTGTCAATCACAGCCAGTAAGCAAATCAGGAGATGGAGGGGGCGAGGCCGAGCTGTGGCTCCATGTATGAATGGACACAGAGCCGTGGCTTGGAAGCGTGCCCGCTTGGTTGCCCTCACAGCAAGTTGCTTACTCGGGGGCACCCGGCAGGAAGGAGGCGCCAGGAGCGCCAGCATGGGACCCGAGAAGAGGAGGATCCGGCTGCTCTGTGCAAAACCACTACACAGAGCAGGTAAGTATAACAATGGTTGTTATTTTAGAAAGAAAGCTTTAATTTAAACTAGTGAACAAAGGTTGGCTCCCCTATGCTATTCTAAAATTCTTAAATGTATTTTAAAACTCTGCTGGTGTAGCTAAATCCAACATGTCCAGTATTACCTTGGGTGTCCACAGAGTACTACTTTCCCAATTATGACAAAAATAAACTATAACTATAAATGCAGTTAGAATTTTCATTCTGGTTGTAAATAAATATTAGCTTTGACTAATGAAAGTCTTAAAGTCATAAATAGATAAAGACAAATTACCTAAGGGCAAATCTTTAAATTCAAGACTTTTCTGAGACATCCAAGACAATTAAAGTGTACTCTGTAAATGTATTATATAGTTTCAATAAATATTGGAATAAATTAAAGTGGAACTAGAGTCAGATATATTTTATCTTGTAAATGCATAAATAACGTGTAAAGCAGCATTTACAAGTAGTTATTGGCTCTTAAAAAGATCACAATACTCCTCATAAGACATACAAGAGTGCAGCGCTATTAACATACAAATATCACTCAGTTTGGTAAGTGAAGCATAAAATAAAGCTTAAAGTCCATATAAATTATGCATTATTTTATGCTTCACTTACCAAACTGAGCGATATTTGCATGTTAATAGCGCTGCACTCTTGTATGTATGAAGTCTATTTGTAGGATTTGATAATTTTGCCTATGGTGTTCAGCTGCTTTTGTATTGAGTATAGGAGTTGCGCTGATTGATCTTTTTGTAGAATACTCCTCATAAGACCTGATCCAGCATCCCATACTCTAATACAGCAGCAGATCATTTACATTAGTAAAATATTACTCAGTGTTGACACACAGCAAAACATAACAATTGAAGTGAACGTGAGGGAACTCTGCTTTGCTCAAAGATGACTGCCAAAGGAGCAGCTTTTTGAAAATTCCAGTGACATCATAAATTATGTCCTGGCATTTCTGCTTTGACGCAATCTCAAAGCTGGGTTAAAAATAAAATAAAAAGGCGGTCTTGCAAAAGAAGAGGATGCCTATTCAGCTGTCCTGCTGCCTGTTCTTTCACCCTTTTTTTTTTTTTGCTTTCAGGTCCTGCTTTTTTTTAAATAATTACAGGCCTAGGCCCATACTGCATGTAGTAGTACCTCCCATCAGCAGTGGGGAACACAGGCATCCAATATTTCCTGAAGTGTCAAATGTGAACTATCTTTAAGCAGCTGTATCTTTTGAACAGATTGAAAATCTTACTGTTTCTCCTTTTTATTTACCTTTTTTTTTTAAATTAAGTGACTTAGTTGCTTTAACCACTTCCAGACCGTGCCTCTTTTTGAGAGTCGGTATTTACAAGTTAAAATCAGGCTATAAAATTACTTAGAACCCCATATTTTTTCTAACACCCTAGAGAATAAAATGGCGGTCATTGCAACACTATGGGGTTGATTTACTAAAGCTGGAGAGTGCAAAAACTGATGCAGCTGTGCATTCTAGCCAATCAGCTTCTAACTTCAGCTTATTCAATCAAGCTTTGACAATAAAACCTTGAAGCTGATTGGTTTCTGTGTGGAGCTGCACCAAATTTTGCACTTTCAAGCTTTAGTAAATCAACCCCTTTATGTCACATCCTGTTTGTGCAGCGGTCTTACAAGTGCAATTTTTTTGGAAAAAAAATCACGTTTTTGCTTTAAAAAAAAAAGACAACAGTAAAGTTAGCCCAATTTTTTCCATATTGTGAAAGATAATGTTACGCCGAGTAAATTGATACCCAACATGTCATGCTTCAAAATTGCGCCCGCTTGTGGAATGGCGACAAACTTTGGCACTTAAAATCTCCATCAGCGACGTTTAAAAATTCCTACAGGTTACCAGTTTTGAGTTACAGAGTGGGTATAATGCTAGAATTATTGCTCAATCTCTAATGATTGCGACAATACCTCATGTGTGGTTTGAACACCGTTTTCATATGCAGGCGGACTAACGTTTGCGTTCACTTCTGCACGCGAGCTCAGCGGAGCGGGGCACTTTACTTTTTTTTATTCTTATTTATTTTACATTGTATCTTCCGCTCACTGGGCTCACAGCCATTGTGGTGGCCGGATCGGATCATCTCTGCAGGTCTGGTAAGCAGCGGAGATGACCGGAGTGTGGCGGGAGGGGGGGGGGGCTCTCTCCCGCCCCTGATAAAAGTGACCTTGCGGCGAATCCGCCACAGAGACCACTTTTATCTGAAACAGAAATGGCCGCTGTTTAAAAAAATAAAGGGATTATGGTAGCTATCTGCTACCATAACAACGGCGTTCCACTTATAATGACGGCAGGCTGTCTGGAAGTGGTTAAAATACCCTGGCATTAGACCAGAAGCAGTCTTTAAAAGAAGATTGGTGATACCAGTCCAACAGGCAGTGACTCCAATATGTGGTCTCTTGCAAAGCTCTACCATAAGTGCTGCCTGTCACACAGGGGTTTATTTACTAAAACTGTGCAGATCTACATAGAAACCAGTCAGCTTCCAGTTTTTTCAAAGCTTATTGAACAAGCTGAATTTCGAAGCTGATTGGCTACCAGTGGCCGCTGGTGCTTGATAATTCCGGAGGGGGGGTGTCAAACCAATGCCACCCCCCTTGGTGGAAGACGGACATTAACTTGGGGAACACCCCCCACTGCAGGAGATGGACAGCCTCCTTACCTCTGTCCTGTCCAGACTCTGATCTCCCCACCTCGAGCCGGGGAGTGCTGGATGGTTGAGCCAATGCTGGATGGTGAGCCATCCCTAGAGTGGCGGCTGGTGGGTCCATCGGTCTTCCCCTTGCTTCTCCCCTGGCCACGCATCTCCTCCCTCCTCCTCCTCCCTCTTGGCCAATAACATCACTTCTCCTTTTGGGCAATCAGGAAATGAGTTTCACGACCCACTTCCTTATTGGCCGGGAGGAAAATCAGTGTTAGAATAGTGAATATTCATTGGCCATTATCAGACAACTGGGTGGGCTCGGAGCGCAGTGCTCTGCGCCCCGAGCCCACACTTTTTTGAAGCCTATTAGAGCCTCTGGCTCTAATCACATGCTTAAAAAAAAACACCCCCATTGGATGGATAGGGGGGACGGCTACTGTGTGCCCCCAATGGACGGGCCGCCACTGTTGCTTACTATGCACAGCTGCACCAGATTTCACAGTCTCCAGCTTTAGTAAATCAACCACACAATGTATAGTGGTTTCACCCACTGCTATCTATATCACTACGAAGTCTTAGACCCCATGCACACTATTAGATTTTCTGCAGATTTCTGTCTTCAGACTTACCAAAACCATATAATATGAGGTCAAACCTTAAGAGTTTCAATTTGTATGCAGTCAGGCAGGCCCTAGCACTACATGGTTTTGGTAAATCTGAACGGAAAAATCTGCAGAAAATCCAATACAGGCAGTCCCCTAGTTATGAACATCTGACTTACGAACGACTCCTACTTACAAACAGAGGGAGACAACCGGAAGTGAGAGGAAATCTCCCCCTAGGAAGGGAAATTCACTCCTGTAAGAGTTATTATGGTAAAAAGGGGTCTCCACTGAAGCTTTATCACCAAGGTCTGTTTCCACAACAACCCAAAATTTTCAAAATCCAATTATCATTGGGACAGGAAGTGAGGTGACATCTTCTGAACAGAAACATAGACAGCAAAACAAACATCACAGGGGTGTTAACCCTTCCCTATTCTATCCAAAAAGCTTAAAAATATTTGTTTTGGCTGAAGCTACACTTAAAAAATGTACCTGTTCCGACTTACAAACAAATTTGACTTACGAACAAACCTACAGCCCCTATCTTGTTTGTAACCCGGGGACCGCCTGCAGTGTGTATGAGGTCTTACTTTGACATAGTGTCCAGCAGGTTGGAACCACAATGTGCAGCAGGAGATGCTGCATATCAGATCTTTAACACAGATAAACTGTTAAATGTGCATATGGGGTAAAAAGAAGCTCATATGAGGGTGTGAATACTGGTTACTGAAAAAAATCAAATTCACTTTTTATATTGCCACCATTATGAGCTTATCATAATTGCTCTTGCCAATACTTACTTCAAATAAAGAGCCATTTCAGATGAATAAAAAAATCCTCTAAATCTGACTGGCTAGGGAGAGAAATACTAATTTACTTCATCAGCTGCTTGGTCTTTATGTAGATAAAGAGAATAAACATTTACTCAGATACAGTATACTCAGGGCTTTTTCAAAGCAACCTGTGTTTGCCTATAGTTTAGATTGTAGGAGTATGCTCAGACTCAGAATTTGAAAAGTATAGTCATGCTACGCTATTGTTTTTCTTTGTTACATTACATAAAGCTGGGAAATAATCCAAGCAACCAAAAAAACAAATGCACACCCAAGTACAAGGAGATTTGGGAAAATGCCTCCTATATTTTAAAATATTCTTACACATATCCTCACAGAAAATCAATAATTAATTGCTAACACCTGGCAGAGACCATCTGGCAGAGTTGGATAATGGAATGCTGCCTTTGTTCAACATTATTATGCTAGATCATGTACTTGTGTCAAGAACAGAGCTTGAATACGTAAAGATGTACATACCTGTTTATCATCATAAATATTCAAATGTTATTTTCTAACTAAACTATTACTCCGAGCCCATAAAAACACCACTGTAACATTTTTTATAATTGGTCAGAAATGTAAATGAAAAATCATATTTTCCTAAGCATTCCTCAGGAACCTTTTATAATAAATGATAGGTATATACTTTGATAAAAAAAAAAAAATACTAAGATTCCTCTCCTACATCCTTATAGTAGACAGTGCTGGACATTATTCTCAGTCTATGCTGCGTATTTACTCAGAAAGTTGCCAAGAAGCCAACAAGACTATTAGCAGTGAAGAGCAAGCTGTCAGTGATAGCCCCAGAATCAAGACAGATGATCAAAATGTTCATTGCCATTCCTTGCCAAGCTAGACAGGTGTGGGAGAAAAAACTCAAGTTACCTTTTTGATAAGGGAGTATTGTGAGGTTGGGGAATAATTTCTAAGCACGACTGTTAAGTGGTACCCACTGAATTCCAAGCAACCAGCTAAATACAGAGTTAAAATATGTATATGGAAGCTGTTTAACTTTCCAAAGCTTTTTATGCCCAGACAGGCCTGAAATTTACACAACCCTGCTAAGCAGCATGGCCTGGGCTGGCGACCTGACTTTTCGCTACAGTAGTTAAAGTACACCTGTCATGAGAAAAATCTGAGGGCTGCCATTGTTGGCCTCCTTCTGAAAATGTTGGTTGCCTATTTGTGTCTGGCCTCTATATTTTATTCAAAACGCATATAACAAATCGGTATCAGAAAAGTGTCATAATTATCTCTATACTCGTTCTGGTTCAGTGCAGAAAAGTGTCATAATTATCTCTATACTTGTTCTGGTTCAGTGATTGGAAAGCATTAAATCCAAAGGATCAGCGTGACATCCAAGTGATTCAAATTTTGAAAAAAGTTATAATTGATATCTTACATAATTCTCTCATGACAGGTACACTTTATGCCATGGGTGCTCAACCGGTGGCCCTCCAGCTGTTGCAGAACTACAAGTCCCATGAGGCATTGTAAGGCTGACAGGTACAAGCATGACTCCCAAAGGCAGAGACATGATGGGACTTATTTGCAACAGCTGAAGGGCCACAGGTTGAGCATCCATGCTTTAAGCAATGTAGCCTGAACATGTCCATGCCCATAGCATGTGATATTTCAATAAAGGAGAAGCAGCAGGCTAATGAAGTCATCTCTTTCCTTTTTCCAGCAAGTTTCTTCTCAGTGCATGAGTATTCAGCAGATGATTGCCTTCTACTGTTGTCCTCCTTTTTTTTGCAGAATGAATGCCTCACTGCAAAGGGTCACAAGAGGCTGATATCAAGACATTCAGGAACATACACTACTTTCACCAAGACTAAAGTATATGTTAACCCAATCCCTAAAGGAGTAAGTTTTTTTTATATTTTCAAATCTGTCACATTCTTTAACCAATTGACGCCCGGAAGGTTTTACCCCCTTTATGACCAGGTAATTTTTTGCAATTCAGCACTGTGCTACTTTAATTGGCAATTGCACAGTCATGCAACACTGTACGCAAATTAAATGTATATATTTATTTTCACACAAATAGAGCTTTATATTGGTGGTATTAATCACCACTTTTTTTTTGTTATTTAATCACTTCAGCCCCGAAAGTATTTCCCACTTTAGGACCAGAGCACTTTTTGCGATTCGGCGCTGCGTCGCTTTAACTGACAATTGTGCGGTCGTGTGACGTTGTACCCAAACAAAATTTGCGTTCTTTTTTTCCCACAAATAGAGCTTTCTTTTGGTGGTATTTGATCACCTCTGCGTCATTTCTGATCGCCGCTATAAACAAAAGAAGAGCGACAATTTTGCAAAAAAAAAAACAAGTTTCTTACTTTTTGCTAAAATACAAATCAAAAAAATATAAAAAAAACTTTTTTTTCCATCGGTTTTGGCCGATTTATATTCTTCCTCATATTTTTGGTAAAAAAAAAATCGCAATCAGCGTTTATTGATTGGTTTGATGAGAATTAATTTCTGGGGTTTTTATTTTGTTTTTATTTTTTACTAGTAATGGTGGCGATCTGTGATTTTAAGCGGTACTGCAATATTGCAGCAGACATGTCGGACCATTTTGACACTTTTTTGGGACCATTGGCATTTATACAGCGATCAGTGCTATAAAAATGCACTGATTACTGTGTAAATGTCATTGGCAGTGAAGGGGTTAACCTGGAGGGGGGCTCTAAGGGTTAACTGTGTTCCCTGGGCGTGTTCTAACTGTATGTGGGCTGGCCTGGCTGGGGGAAGGGAGTGATCACTGCTTCCATATACAGGAAGCCTGTGATCACAGCCCTTCCCCCTCTAACAGAACGGAGATCCGTGTTTACTTACTTACCTCATTCGCCTAGGATCGTTCCTTGTGGTGTCTTCTAGGACAGGTGCTGATGTAGCTTTTTGCTGGAGTACTTTGAAGATATTGGGTTGTTGACCGTTCAAGGGCGGTGTGTCTCGCAATAACCCTTTCGGGTGCCCCCTTTTGGGGGTTACTAGATGTAAATCATCGGCACCTCAACTCTCTCACCACTACTACATACTTTTGGTCTCTATTATTGGAATTCCCTTTTTTTGGGGATTATTTCTTGCCAGATCTATATGTGTCATCACACTAACCTTGGCCTTTCCCCTTCTGGGAACCCCTCTTGTTACCGTTTTTGGCAACTAATCGTGTTTGGCCAATTTTTGTTTGTTTTCCATATTGTTTATCCTGACATCTGAAATATTTTCTGGAGTGGATGCCACTTGATTACCAGATTATAAGTATGAAACATCCTGTCCCGGATGATTATTGCTTTTAATTACCGACCACCTACCCCTGAGGAAGATATCTCATTCTGTTGCTTTGATTATATGTGTTGTCTTACCATATTTAATGTGTACAAATCAACTTTGATTGTTTTTATAATTTGTTCTCCTCTTGATGAGTTGGTTGTCCCAATTTAAAGTCCCATTTAGGGGGTTCTTGCTCTGTTTTCCAAACACGAGGGATGGGGTCAGCCTAACTTTCATTAGGGTTACTTTGATAATCCGCCCAAGGAATTCCCCTCTTTTGTTTACTTACACGGACCTCCGTTCTCTCTCGATGGCGATCAAGTCCGCCCCACCAGCTCCCCGCCCCCCCAACACAGTGAGCGCCCGAGCGCGCCTCCGGCGGCACGCATGCACTCACAGTGAGGGATATTGTAGCCCCCATCATATGACGGCCGTTTGCGATATCGAGCCACGCTGTCACCGTCAGACTGCAGTCGGCGGTCGGCAAGTGGTTAAACAAAAAAGACCCAACAATTTGAAAAAAAAAAAACAATATTTTGTAACATAACCGAATAAAATCAAATGTCTTCATAGATTTAGGCCAAAATGTATTCTGCTACATGTCTTTGGTAAAAAAAAACCCCAATAAGTGTATATTAATTGGTTTGTGTGAAAGTTATAGCATCTACAAGCTATGGTATATATATTGGAAGATTGATTAACCCTGATTTTCTGATCTCATTGCTTAAGGTCCTTAAAATGCCAGAACAGTACAAATGCTCCTAAAATTACCCCTTTACCACTTTTGGAAAGTAGACAGTCTGAGGTAATTTGTAAGAGGTAGGGCAAGTCTTTTTTAAACTGTAATTTTTGTCACAATTTTTTCGAAAATGAAGAAATTAAATGACTTTTTTTCATATTTTTATTTCTACATACTGTCACAAGTGCAGTACATATTTTTCTTTCTCTTTTTTTACATACTTTCATCAGAGTCATTCGGTGTCACAGCTGTGATTTACTATTGTGCTCTGTCATTTTCCTACAGCTATCACATGGTACAGGGTGCTGTGATTGGCCCAGGTACCATGTAATAGCTATGTGCTAATAACAGCATCACTATAGGAATCACAGCTGTTATGAATGAAATCCATCTATTCATAACAGCTTTGCTGACATAGAGATCACATGATTCCCTGGCCATTCAAAGCAGCCACCGGGAGCCACAATCTGTTGTGTCTGATGGACACAGTGGCTGCAAGAGTGGCACACTGAGTGCCCTAACCCAGTAGAGACCGGATCACGTACCCGCCTGTGCCACCCTGCTGCAGTAAATGTACTGTGGCTGGTCAGCAAGTGGTTCAAATAATACATGGTTACCCTGCTGTGAAGACACTTGTTCCAGCACTTAAGCTTACAGACTGACAGGCTGCAGGAGATGAGCAGTATTGACATGTACAACAACATATGAAAAAAGATAATAAACATTTTATTAAAGAATGGCAATTGTTTGTCATACACAGTGTTTTGGCAAGCAGAATGTCAGTTAGGATTTACATCTAATTTAATGTCCTGCCATTCATGTGGATGCTACTTTGACATGTACCACCTACATCAGTGGTTCTCAACTCCTGTCCTTAGGACCCACCAACAGGCCAGATTTTAGCTATTACCTTGGGGAGATGCAGACTAGAATACTGCAATCACTGAGCAGAAAATTATATCACCTGTGATGCATTTCAGTTATCCTGCAAACCTGGCATGTTAGTGGGTCCCGAGGAGAGGAGTTGAGAACCACTGACCTACCGGAACATGAAAAATGGAAATGGTATTAAGTGTTTGCAAGAACCTTTTTTAGCACATAATGTGCCCCACCATACTGCAAAAATAATTTAGCCCAGGTTCACATTATAGCGATCTCCCACATCACATGTGATTCGCATCCGCACCGCAGGTGCCGATCACATGCGATGTCTGTGCGATGCAAGTTCAGCCATATAGTTGTATGGCTGAACTCGCATTGGATTCATAGAAAAAAAGGTGCAGGGACTTTTTTTCCCTGTACTGAAATCTGATCGCATGGGTGTTCTCACCTATGCAATCCGATTCCTGTCCAAATCCACAGTTCCCGCTGCGATCAGTGAACTGATCTGGGTGTTTTATTAACATTGTATTGACTCCCGTAGTAGTTCACAGAAGGCAGTGTGAATAGTCTGCGGGAGAGATGCGATGCAGGAACTGGAGCTGGAATCACACTGGTTCCTGCATCGCTATAATGTGAGCCTGGGCTTAAAGTGTTACTAAACCCACAACAGTAAAATCAGTCTGTATGTGCAGCATAGCATGCTTGTTATACTCACTGTGGAACTTAAGGGGTTAATCCTCTGCATTGTGTAAAAAGGCTGTTTTATCCTGACTGCATAGATCTTCCCCTCCCTACACTGTCTATCTGAGGAAGGCCAGCTTAATACAGGCAGGGTAGCCGACCTGCACATGCTCAGTTATGTATTTTATGCTGGAGAGAACATTTACTTGTTCTCAGAGCTAGCCAGGTCACAAGATATTGACATCACACATATGGGCGTGTATACAGGCTCTAGTGGAAATCTCCTCCTACCTGAACTCTCAGCACTGGAGAAACTGTGCAGTTTATCCGTGACCGTGGTATACAGATCATCCAAAATGGTATATAGTGACAGTATTTTAATGTAAAAAGAAAATTTATAATTTATAAGCTGTGGGCACTGTGGGGGGGGGAGGGGGCAGATGAACTACTTTCATATTACTGGGTTTAGTGGGTTTAGTAACACTTTAAGAATGGTTTGAGGAACACAACAATGAGTTCAAGGTGTTGACTTCAGATTCTCCAGATCGCAATCCATCTGAAGGATGTTCTGGAAAAACAAGTAAGATCCACGCAGATTCCAGATCATAACTTAACCACTTAAGGACCGGAAGGATTTCCAGCTTTAGGACCGGAGCCCTTTTTGCGATTCGGCGATGCGTCGCTTTAACTGACAATTGCGCGGTCGTGCGACGTTGTACCCAAACGAAATTTGCGTCCTTTTTTTCCCACAAACAGGGCTTTCTTTTGGTGGTATTTGATCCCCTCTGCGTCATTTCTGATCGCCGCTATAAACAAAAGAAGAGCGACAATTTTGCAAAAAAACACAAATTTCTTACTTTTTGCTAAAATACAAATCCAAAAAAAAAATATAAAAAAACATTTTTTTTCACCGTTTTTGCCCGATTTATATTCTTCATCATATTTGCGATAAAAAAAAATCGCAATCGGCGTTTATTGATTGGTTTGCGCAAAAGTGGTCGCGTTTACGGATGATGAGAATTCATTTTTGGGGTTTTTATTTATTTTTATTTTTTTCCTAATAATGGCGGCGATCTGCGATTTTTAGCGGTACTGCAATATTGGGGCGGACATGTCGGAACATTTTGACACTTTTTTGGGACCATTGGCATTTATACAGCGATCAGTGCTATAAAAATGCACTGATTACTGTGTAAATGCCATTGGCAGTGAAGGGGTTAACCTGCAGGTGGCGCGCTAAGGGTTAACTATGTTCCCTGGGCGTGTTCTAACTGTATTGGGGCTTGCCTAGCTGGGGAAGGGAAGTTATCACAGCCTTCACGTACAGGAAGGCTGTGATCAAAGCCCTTCCCCCTCACACAGAGCGGAGGTCCGTGTTTACATGCACGGACCTCCGCTCCTTCACTCCGGGGGGGGCATCGCTGGTGGCCGGCGGCAATCGAAGCCGCCGCACCCGCTCCCCGGCCCTCCCCGGACACAGTGAGCGCGCGGGCGCGCCTCCGGCGGCGCGCGCGCGCTCACTGTGCGCGATCTGGCGGCCGCCGTCGTATGACGGCGTTTTGCCTTACAGCGCCACTTTGCCGCCGTCAATCTCCGATCGGCGGTCGGCAAGTGGTTAAAGGAACTGCCACTGATGGCTTGGTGCCAGATACCACAGAATACCTTCAAAAGTATAGTGGCATTCGTGCTGTGAATAGTCAGCACTCTTTTGTTGGCAAAAGGGTGACCTACTCAATATTAGGTCATCCACTATAATGTTATAGCTGATTGGTGAATGTATAACACATCATAATTTGTTTGCTCTACATAAATACCTGTAATAAATAAAAAATGTGTATGTTCTCTTGCCAAGTGAACAGCCTATTCACTTTTAGTAAATCAACCCCCAAGCATATTGGTGGTACATACTGTAACTGACGCAGAGATTAGAAATTTACATTTTTCTTTTCTGTTGACTTTTTTCTTATTTGCTCTGAATGCCTTATACTACCTGATTATTACCAGAAAAACTCAAACATTCTGCACCTCTTGTGCATAATTAATTGCATTCGGTTAATTAAGTGCATAATGCAACTGTACTAGTTTGACAATGTTTGTGTAACTCAATGTCCTGACTCTTGTCCAGTGCAAACATGATTTGGTAGTAAATGTTTCACAAATACAGTATAAATAACGCATAATAATAAAGCTATCATGGATCGTAGCTCCTTATAGATTTGCCATGCATAAGTTATTAACAACCTATAAAAACTAAAAAGCAGAAACAAACGTAGTATAATGTATAAAAAAACAAAAACAAAGAAAGATGAAATAGCGTTGCTGCTTTATATTTTAAAATAAATGAAAAATAAAAATGATATTGTTTACATGTCTTTATTTTTTCAGTGAGTATTAAAACGGTTACATTAATTTGTTTTTATAAAGTTTGCTTCTCTTGGTGAAAGACCTGTTATGCTTCTTTAAAAATCAATTTCAGTTCAGATGATGGAGGAATCTGAAATAGAAAAGACTAAAAATTCAATCAGTTTTCTCAGTGGGTGTATGCTTTGCTCTTTCACTTAGTTCCTGCAAAGCTGATTTTCTTCTTCACTTTCTTCATACAGTAAGTGATGATGGTTCCATTTAGTCATCTAACACCCTAGAAAATTCTGAAAATTTCTTGTAAGTGATTTGTCAGAACAGAACGCAAGTTTTAGTTTCCCCACAGTGAAATAACTATGGATGAAATGTCAGATGGTTGTCTGGCTAAAGTTAATACAGAATATCATTTATCACAATTTAATCAAATGTTTGGCTGAAAAACACAATTTAACCCATATTGTCTATATTATAATAGCGGTCAAAAGCTCCATTTAAATTTCAATAATAAAAAATGTGTAAATATGAAAATTAATGAATTATAAATCATGCAGCAGAGTGATTTTCTTTTTAGGATAACTATTTTTTTTCTATGCTCTCTGCCAGTTTAATAAATATATATATATATATATATATATATATATATATATATATATATATATATATATAAGAAATGCAGGGTGAGGAGCACAACAACATCCAAATCTGTGCCAGCAATCAGACCCTCCCGTGGGTCTAGTAATAGAGAAAAGTTCACAGGATTGCTGCACAAGAATTTATTATATTCATTAGTAAAATCACATACAAACTGTCATGTGCACACATGACAGTTTGTATGTGATTTTACTAATGAATATAATAAATTCTTGTGCAGCAATCCTGTGAACTTATATATATATTTTTTTAAATATTAATTCTTTATGAAATAATTTGCATGGTTACATTGAGAGAAAAAGAATCCATAGTCTGGATTACCTTGATCACATATATTACAACATTAGTGCAGCTTGAAAAGGAAAATCCTACCAAATATTTTGAAGATCAATATACATATATCTTATCACCTACTCAACAAAAGCAACTATCTTTAAGTAACCATTATTTCATTTGGGCAGAAATCTCCTCAAAGGCAAAACACAAGAGACAATATAAAGAAAGAGAAGAAAAATAGCAAAGGGCATATATTAAAAGAGAAAGTGTAATGACATATGTCTCAGGGATGGCTGGAATTATTATTATTTACTTGTATTCTCTTCCTATCAGGGCAGAGGTGTAATGTTGAATGCCAGATTTAATAACAATGGTTCTGTCAAAATTACATGAAATAAGAATGTTTATATTTAACAAACCCCCTACTCCAACAACTTTGACAGAGAAGCACTGATTAGCCAAGCTCAGTCATGAGACAAGTCTACCTGAAGGGCCATACAGTTCTGCTCTGAAATGAAGAAAATACAATTAAATAGCAGCATACACAGCAATCTCTTAAAAGTAGTGCTGCACTATTATAACAATCTAAGAGTTAAGATTATGAATCTTACAAATTGTAATTCCCAGCTGGCTCTCTCTAGACCATGCTCTACTAAACCATGTAAAATATTGTGTAGGAATCTGCTGCACTTTAGGCTACTTCAGAATGCAGCCGCAGCCACGGTCACGGTAAAAACAGAGTTTTACCAGCGCTGCTTTTCAGTTGGGAGCGCGGCGCTTTTAACCCCCCACAAGGGGTTGAAACTGAGTTAAAAGTGCCGGCGCTCCGCGCTTCCAAGGTGGTCTGCAGCCGCTTCGGAAGCTCTTGCCATTCATTTCAATGGTAGGGGTGGTAGAGGAGCGGTAGAAGAGCGGTATATACACCGCTCACCTCACCGCCCCAAAGATGCCGCTTGCAGGACTTTTTGTAACATCTCGCAAAGCTTTCACATTGGGGTGAATTGGGGGGGATTTTTGAGGAGCTTTACAGGCAATATTTTTAGCTAAATAGCGCCTGTAAAGTGAAAGTAGCTTAACTGTCTGAATTTGTTAATGTCTGTAAATATATTATATATGCACTTCCTGCTCCTGTATTTTGGCTTTGTGGAGAGAAAGAAAGTCCCAGTAGATAGGCTGACTCTGAGTCCGGCGCCACACCACAATTTCTGCATGTGAGAAGCTGTGTTCAAGGCTGGTTGGTCAACAGATGGAATATCTTCCCATCACCACTAATTTTGTCTTCAGGTCTCCCACACAAAGACCCACACTGCTTTGCGATCATCCTCAGGGAATCCTGAATATGAAATTTGCTGCAGCATTCATCTGGGGGTATATCAATTAATAACTATTGTGACAGTATGCGAGGCGAAGTGGTGGACGGACGCTACCTGTTGCCTCGTATGCGTTCAGGTGGACTAGATTAAACAGTCCAGTCCGGATTTTGCTGGCCACCATTGCAGGGCTGGTTACGGTCCAGAGTTTGTGGTCCACTGGAGTCCACCAACAGGTGGCTTAAATGATCAGGAAGAGGTCTCACTAGAGCTTTGACCTGGAACTCAGAGAGGAATTTGAGGGAGCTCTGTGCCTGTTTGGACTTTAACCACTTGCCGACCGTGTATCGTAGATACACGTCGGCAAGTGGCACCCATTGTTGTGGGAGGACGTTATATAACGTC
>BLSH010483974.1:822291-835491 GCA_018402905.1 Glandirana rugosa | reverse complement strand
GTGCAAGAGGTAGTCAGAAAATTATATGTGTAATTTATGTCCTTAGAACGCCTGATGGCGCTCCCTGCATGTTAGGCCTCTGTATGTGGCCAGGCTGTGTAAAAGTCTCACACATGTGGTATCACCATACTCAGGAGGAGTAGCAGAATGTGTTTTGGGGTGTAATTGGTGGTATGCATATGCTGGGTGTGAGAAATAACATGTTAATATGACAATTTTGTGGAAAAAAAAAAACTGAAAAAAAAAAATCTTCATTTTGCAAAGAATTGTGGGAAAAAATGACAACTTCAAAAAACTCGCCATGCCTCTTACTAAATACGTTAGACTGTCTACTTTCCAAAAAGGGGTCATTTGGGGGGTATTTGTACTTTCCTGTCTTGTTAGGGCCTCAAGAAATGAGATAGGCCGTCAGTGCATCAGGTGATTGGCACCATAGATTGTAGACTCTATAACTTTCACAAAGACCAAATAATACACAAATATATACAAATAATATACACTAATTTGGGTTATTTTTACCAAAGACATATAGCAGTATAAATTTTGGCCAAAATTTGCGAAGAAAAAATACTAATTTGCAAAATGTTATAACAGAAATAAAGAAAAATGCATTTTTTTACAAAATTTTCGGTATTTTTCCATTTATTGCTCAAAAAATAAACACCCCAGTGGTGATTAAATACCACCAAAAGAAAGCTCTATTTGTGTGAAAAAAAGGACGAAAATTTCATTTGGGTACAGTGTAGTATGACTGAGTAATTGTCATTCAAAGTGTGAGAGCACTGAAAGCTGAAAATTGGTCTGGTTAGGAAGGGGGTTTAAGTGCCCAGTTGTCAAGTGGTTAAGAGACAAGGTTTGCATTGTGGCTTATGTTTTGTGGGTGTCGGTGGCCAGCCTCATACTGTATAGTGAGGAAATTATAATGTTTCGTTTAGCACCAGACAGCAAAGTTTAATTTCTGTTTTGTTTGTTTTTTAATAATCTTTTACCAATAAACCTGGCAAGCCGCCAAATTTTAAGGAAGGTTGCCTGCACGCTGACTATTTTCCTCAGGAAGGTTGATCCCCACAAGCTAATCTCCCATGCGTAGTGGAGTTCAGCGGGCACCTTTCCAAGATGGAGGAAATTCTGAAAGCCCTGCTTCAAGCCAATGCAGCTCAGTGGGAAACCAACCACCAGGTCACGAGGCCACTGCAACACAAAAGGCAGCTCAGCAGGAAACCAACCTCTGGGTTGCACAGGCCGCGGCAGCACAGTGTGAGGAAAGTCGCCAAGCTATCACGGCACAACAGCAGATAAACCAACAGTTTGCAGAGGCCCTGCTGGAATTAAAGAAGGGGCCTGCACCTCTGGTGACAGTGGAACCAAAGTTGGTACGTGCCTCTTACCACATGCAGAAGATGGCACCTGCGGATGACATGGAGGCATACCTCACGACTTTTGAAAGAGTTGCTCTTCGCAAAGGATGGCCAAAAGAACAGTGGGCGGGACTGTTAGCACCATTTTTGACTGGTGTACCCCAGAAAGCATACTTTGATCTAAAATCAGATAAGGCCCAGGACTATGAGACTCTAGAGGCAGAGATACTCACACGCCTAGGGGTCACCATGGCAGTCCGGGTCCAACGGGTACATCAGTGGAACTACCGCACCGACAAGCCACCCCGCTCGCAGATGTTCGACCTGGTCCACCTCACCAGGAAATGGCTACAGCTGGAGACCTTTCCAGGTCCCCAGATTGTGGAGCACATGGTCATGGACTGCTATCTATGTGCACTTCCTGCTGCTTTGAGGAAATAGGTCAGTCATGGGAACCCCAAAACCGCCAACCAACTTGTGGACCTCGTGGAGAGATACACTGCTGCTGAGGACTTGTTGCACCCATCTGTGCGCCACTCCAATGTATCTAGGGGTGAAAGATCACCCGCTGGACCCGGTAAGACTGTTCCAGGGGTCAGGGGCATGAGGAAATTTGATAAGGCTGCTATGATTAAAGAGAATATGGGCTCTAGACCTGAAGACTGGCCAAAGAAGCCAGGAAGGTCTTGTGGACCCTGGAAAGGACTGGGTATAGAGCACATACAGTGCTACTGATGCCATGGATTGGGCCATATTGCTGCCAATTGCCCCTTGAATGATGAACCCATACAATGCGATTATACTTATGTAAATAGACGTCTTTCTCTTTTTGCACAGGTCACACATACAGCATCATGTTCAAATCGAATGGAGAAGCAAATGTGTGTGATTTTTTTTATGGAAAGCCAGTCACTGCACTGCTTAAGGTTATGGGAAGGCACAGGGAGGCTGGAGGATAGAGCTCCCCCTGCTGCAGAAGCACGGAACTCTCACCCGACCCTTTTTGCCAAATGGAAGGGGAGACTGGTGGCAGGACCGAGGAAGGAGGAGACCCTCTTCCTTTTCCAGTACTGGCTGGGGAGTCGGAGGAGCCTGAAGATAAACCCCAGCTGGGGGCTAATAACCTAGAAAATGTCTCTGACCCTGACTGTGAGAGTGAACAGAATGTAATACCTGACTTAGAGGTCTGGAGAGAGGACTTCTGTACAGAGCAACTACGGAATGTCACTCTCCTTAGAGCCAAAGAAAACGTGAATGTGATGGATGAGGAACCTTTCGACCCTAATTGGGGGTTCTTTTCCCTACATGGCTCTTAAAAATAATTTGTTGTATCAGGTGGTGAAACTACGGGAGGACGGGGTGGAACAGCTAGTGGTTCCCCAACCCTTTTGCAGGATGGTGCTAGATCTAGCCCATGGACATGTAATGGGGGTACATCTGGGTATGGATAAAACCAGGGAGAGAATAACTCAGAGGTTCTTCTGGCCCGGGTTGCATGCAGATGTCAGAGAGTATTGTGAATTCTGCCGTGAGTGTCAACTCTCTGCGCCCTCCCCCCATTTTCATAGTCCACTTGTTCCACTGCCTATAATTGAAGTGCCTTTTGAAAAAATTGGCATGGATCTTGTGGGACCCGTAGTAAAGTCTGCCCGGGGACACCAGCACATTCTGGTAATACTATATTACGCGACCCGCTATCCGGAAGCCATACCCTTGCGGAATACCTCCGCTAAGACTATCGCCAGGGAGTTGGTCCAGGTGTTTAGTCAGGTGGGGATCCCTAAAGAGGTCCTAACGGATCATGGCACCCCGTTTATGTCCCTTGTAACCAAGGAATTGTGCAGGTTGTATAAAATCTCCCATCTCCGTACCTCCGTCTACCACCCCCAAATGGATGGACTTGTGGAGATATTTAATAAAATGCTCAAAAGCATGTTGAAAAAGGTAGTGGAAAAAGATGGGAGGGATTGGGATATGAAAAAGTATATAGGGGTATTGCACTTAAGGTTGTTAGGTACTAAAAAATGCTTGCTGCCCCCAGTGATTACTTCCCTAGTGGGAGGTGTTTATGGATTTTGGTATAAGCTGGATGGCACTACCTTAAGCTGACTTCTCACTAAGCGTAAAGGTATGTATATAAATATAAATAAATAAGTGTGAAATATAACATACGTGATACAAAAATGTGATACAAAAGTGTTGTAGGTTAATGTTCCCCTTAACCTGTGGTATTCAGTGCTCAGAGTATTCTTGGTATCCTAGTGAAATTCTTTAAAATCAATTATTTATACATGTAAAATGTCCCCAAAAAAAAAAAAAAAGAAGATTATTCCATACAGTAAGATGCTAAAATCAATACAATAGATACCAATACATAAAGTGCCCTGTGCTTCCTATATGAAGTAGTGAACATAAAGTATTGCAAATAATAAATAATAATAGTTGGTGAGATGTGTGCAACCCCCACAGGTGTGGGATGTTCCACTAATTAGCAACTCAGGTAATTCAGTCCTTTTGAATCATCAGCTCAGGTATTTCAGTCCATTCAAATTTCACAACTACCTTATACATATACTCATTAATCAGATGAATGTACTAAATCAGATCACCGTCCATGACTTGTATAAATAAATGCCAAAAATAAACAAGTGTCTTTCAGTTGTATTAATCAAAGATGTTCCACTGTTTGTGAGTCACACGTGCTCCCCTAGGACCCCTGCTTACCGGACAGCACCACCCCGCAAAGGGGTACAGTGCATGGACGCCTGTCTGGTCACTGGTGGGAAATCCTATATGGTCCTGTTCTTGTTGTCCCCGATGTCCTATGGTGCTCCTTAGATAGATATCTAGATGGCCCAAAGTTCCTCAAATGGTAGGGATTCCCAGCCAGGGTATGGAAGATAAAAAGACAGCTCCATAGTGCACTCTGATTTCAAAAGTTCTATTTATTATGTCCAAACAAACTGCATCCAGTAAAACAAATTGTTAAAAAACTTGCTGTTTAAAATTGCTGTTTAAAATTGCGCGGGTCATATAGATTTCTGATTACTTGCTCTGTGCAGTGGCAAAGTCCCAATGTACTTTGAAGAAGCCTCGTATGATTCCCCTATTGCTGTACCTACTGCTAGATCAGAGCCAGGAATCCCGGATATGACGCGCCACGTAGTCTGGTCACCTGATGCATTTCATTGTATAACGTCCTCTGACCTTGTTGTGCAGGGGGGACTAGCTGCTGTTCTGTCCCAGATCAGAGACGGTGAGGAGCACCCAGTCGTCTACTTAAGCAGAAAGCTTAATAGGCATGAAAGGAACTATGCCATTGTGGAGAAGGAGTGCCTGGCTATCAAGTGGGCCTTAGAGGCACTGAAGTACTACCTGGCATTGGCACTGGCACTAGCAGGCAGCAGGTGCACACTGCACACACACACTCAGTCCGACTCGTGGTCTGTGTGGGACGGGAAACCCGGAGGAGTGCTGCGCCTGTGCGAGTAATCACACAGCCAGCACATCCGTCACAGTCCCGCCCCCGCCCACCGCATCTAATGACAGTCAGTCACTGGCTCAGGGAAGCCAATTAGACTATGTATGTGTGCCTGTTCAGCACACACATACATAGTCTTTTAAGGACTGACCAATAGGCTCACTACTTGCTGTCAGGAGACAGCAAGGAGCAGAGAAAAAAAAAGTCAATATACTGGTGCCTCCTTTAGGGGGTCAGGCTGACCTTTTTTTTCTTCTTCTTTGCCAGTGGGGGAGGCGGTGCCCAAGCGCCCCTTATTGGCCGGCCGCCGCTCATCCAACTCTATCCATGCACCTGAGGTCCTCTGACTGTAGCAGAAGCAGGCCACCACTGGGGGGATTTGGAAACGCCTACAATGCCACAAGATAGAAAAGAAGCGCTCATGCAAGGAGCCAAATACAAAAACAGGCCAGAATAGTATAGCAATTTATTACTGCTGCATAAGAATCACATAAAAATAATAAAAATAATCCTGATGCCAAGTAGTAAAAACATACAGCAGTGCACTTACTCAGATGGCCGCCAGTTTCTAAACTGGAAGGGGCGGAGTGACGTCAGCGTATAGTTCCGCCCCAATGCGTTTCGTTCCAATGTACGTCTTCAGGGGATGCTAATTAAACCTTAAACAAGAAGACAAAAGGTTTACTAAACCTCTGTTCCACCTTTGGGACAGCACCTGATTCTTTAATATGTGTGTATCACTGCTGAATATCATGTGCAGAACAAGCATACTTGTCTGTGGAGTCCAAAAGTCGTGTGTCTAGCTTTATGGAAAATACCTCTGCCTATCTCCCACCTTCTGTTCCATTGCGATGTTTACCTGAGACACAGCCTAACTTTAGGACTGCTATAAAGCAGTAAACAAAACAAAGAAAGCATTTTTTCTTGGTCTCACAATTTTTCAGACAACACCTCCAGCACTGCATTTACATTTACGAAGATAGCATTGTAGGGCAGATATCCCAGTTAAAACATATGTCAAGGCAAAATAAAAAATGTCCAGTACATCTTTGCAAAACATGCACATTTCCCAATGTTTTATTCATTTAACCATATCCACATGGTTTCAGTATCCTGACTGGGCGTCATATGATATCCAGCAGGATAAGCCGCACTCCCAAGGTCGCACATCACGGCGATCGGTAGTGCGTGTTTCACTCTGACACACTGCATCTCCAATCTACATAGGCTCTTTACCATGTAATATGTCCAATCACAGCTGATCACATCGGAACCAGGAAATGCCAGTTATCGGCTTTTTCTCTATTCGCGCTGAAAGCGTCTCTCCTGACAGGGGGGTCTGCATGGATAATCAGTGCATTGCTTATCAGTGCAGACTTATCAGCAGTGTCCACAAGGATGCCCACAATTACCCACCGGGGATGCCAATTTGCACCCATCAGGGATGCCAATCTGTGCTTATCAGGGATGCCAATCAGTGCCCACCAGGGATGCCAATCAGTGCCCATCAGCAATGCCCATCAGTGCTGCCTATCAGTACCTTTTACCAGTGCCCATTAGCGCCACCTATCAGTGCCCATCATTGCCACCTATCAGTACCACCTATCAGTGCCCATCAATGCCACCTATTAGTACCCACCTGTGCTGCATATCAGTGCTGCATATTAGTGCCTCATCATCAGTTCCCGTCAGTGCCACCTCATCAGTGCTCCCTCATCAGTGCCCATTAGTGCCACCTCATCAGTGCCCATCAGTGCAGCCTCATTAGTGCCCATCAGTGAAGGAGAAAACGTATTTACAAAATTGTATAACCGAAACAAAGAAAAACCCAGTGGTGATCAAATTCCACCAAAAGAAAGCTCTATTTGTGGGAAAGGGAATGATAAATACATTTTATATGGTTACATTTTTGCATAACCACACAATTGTCAGTCAAACTGTGACAACACTGAAAGATGAAAATCAGCCTGGACAGGAAGGGGGTGAAAGTGCCCATCAGTACCACCTATCAGGGACCATCAGTGCCACCTCATCAGTGCCCATTAGTGCCTCCTCATCAGTGCCTGTCAGTGCAGCCTCATCAGTGCCCATCAGTGAAGGAGAAAACTTATTTCCAAAATTGTTTAACCAAAATGAAGAAACAACCCAGTGGTGATCAAATCCCACCAAAAGAAAGCTCTATTTGTGGGAAATATGATTACAGTGTTGCATGACCACGCAATTGTCAGTCAAAGTGGGACAACACTGAAAGATGAAAATTGGCATGGGCAGGAAGGTGAAAGTGCCCTGTATTGAAGTGGTTTAAGAATCTGCAAGCACAGATCTGTCAGAAATTCACACAGGCCCTAACTCCAGTTGTAGGCTAACCACACAGAATTTTTCTAGAGCTGTGTGTTGTCAGCAACCTCCTCTCCTAGGTTGCCTTTTGCTAAACTACTCCATCACTCCCAATCTTGGATCTTTTAACATAAAGAGTGATCTGTAGTCCAATAAAAGAGGTACATGGACTGTTTGAGATACCGCAGGAAATGCATAACAGCTCTGAATGTTTTGATTGCACTGTTTTTTTTCAATTATCAAACAGATAGACAGAAAAATGCATGTTCCATGGTAGATGTGATTTCATAGACTGTGTATTAGTGCAGTTTCAACATTACCCAAATTAAACTATAGTATTCCTAGCTTAAAATGATTTATGAGTAATTGTCATTTGGAGTTTCCTGTTTTGGAGTTTTCGTAAAACATATATTTACCGTAGTTTTCCCCAGTTAATGGCACACTGAAGTGTATGCATTGAGATCATTTCAGCTATATTAGCTTGGCTGTTTTATACTAAGCCGTTGCATTTTTTTCATCACAACTTTAAGTAAGGCAGGAAATGTTTAACAATATTTTGAATTCAAGCCAGTGCAAAAAATATAATTCTCTAAGTTAATGAAGCAAAATGTAAGGAAGGTTATTAGCTTTACATAGCACTTGAAATTTGCAAAGCACTTATAACTGTTTTCAGATCGCTACAATTATTAAAAGGTACAATGCAGCTGTCAATTGTAGTACAATAAGATGCATGCTTGCTATAAAAAGTCCTATACCAGGAAATAAACAGAATAGAGTCTTTATAGTCTCATACAGGTATGCCTAGACACTGAAATAGCAGGTAAATACATGCCAGGCATTGTTAACTGCTAAAATCATTCTTCAGTACTAGAGGAAAAAAGATTTCATCTCCAAATATGGAAATGTTTCTTCACAGTAAGAGCTGTGAAAATGTGGAATAGACTCCCTCCAGAGGTGGTTCTGGTCAGCTCAGTAGATTGCTAATTAAAAAAGGCCAGGATACTTTCCTTAATGTACATATTATAACTGGGTACTAACATTTATAGGTAAAGTTGTTCCAGGGAAAATCCAATTGCCTCTCAGGGCATCAGGAAGGAATTTTTTCCCCCGCTATAACAAATTAGATCATGCTTTGCTGGGGTTTTTTGCCTTCCTCTGGATCAACTGTGGGTGAAGGAGTGTATATATGGGATTGTATGGTTATATATAGTTATGTCGTAGCCCTACAACCGAGACAAATATGGATCACAGAAATATGCGACAAGACTTACAACATAACATAGACCTGAGGTGTGCCTTGGTCGTCTGGTCGGTATGCCAAGAAAAGGGGGCATGCCTAAGATAAGTAATGGATGATTGTGGAGAGTAATGTGTTGGGAAGTGCCCTGAAAAGGGGAAAGGGAGGGAAGGTATCAGGCACTGGAACCTACAAAGAGCATGGGCGAGTGGTCTGCTTAAATACCCCCGGGCTCCTCCCATAAATTCAGGCCACCACGCTGGCCTTCTTATTTATGGTCGTAGCCCTATGACCGAGACAAATATGGATCACATAAACACGCGACAAGACTTACAACTGTCAGGAACCATGAATCAGACAAAGACAGAAGTGCAGTAAAAATCACACTTTAATAAAAATGGAAAAAATTTGGTAATCAGAGTGGGTAGTCAGAACAAGCCAGTAAAACAAGGGTCCAGAGATCAGTGAGCCAGAAGCTGAAGTTAGGAACTAGAAACTATCCGGGGGCATGGTCTGGACATGGCTGGAGCTCTGCACGGACCGGGACATTCCCTACCATTTACAAGTACCGCCGGCTCTCGCAGCTCATGCTCGGGGTGCAAAAACATCCACTGAACCCGGGGGTACTACGGACCGCAGAGATCACCCGATACTTCCTCCGCCAGCACTCCACACCAGCGCAGTCACAAGCGGCGGAGGGGACTCCCAAGTTGGCACCGCCACGAGTC
Source organism: Glandirana rugosa (assembly GCA_018402905.1). Classification (NCBI taxonomy): domain Eukaryota; kingdom Metazoa; phylum Chordata; class Amphibia; order Anura; family Ranidae; genus Glandirana; species Glandirana rugosa. Next base: position 826,350 of record BLSH010483974.1, on the reverse strand, counting down.
GGGCAGGCCGGAGCTGTGTCGGGCACGAAGAAAAGTGAGGCTGTGAGTGGGGCAGGTGAGCTTTTCTCGGGGACCCCCCCGCCCTCTATCCCCCATACATAATCCGGAGTTCCCCCGGCCAGACTCACCCTTATTGGCCAGTAGCTCCCGGGACTCTGGGTCACAGGCAGGGGGAGATATCAGGGACATGCTGGCCGACCTCCCTACACGCCAGGACATGCAGGCTATGGCCGCCTCAATTGTGTCAGCATTGTCTAAAGAGCTCAATATCCTGAAGCAGCAGGTGGATGGAGTGGAGGAGAGGGTGGAATCCCTGGAGAGCAGCTCAGCCTCGGTGAACGCTCGTTTAGATGCCCTGGAGGCACACCAGGCCACCTACAATCAACAGCTCATAGACATATACCTAAAAATTGATGATGGGGAAAACCGTAACAGGAGGAATAACCTCCATTAAAGGGGTATTCCGGAGGTGACAATGGGGGGTGACCTACGTACTACTGTGGCTGCCATCCTCAATTCCCTCCTGGAATGGGCTCCCACTGTGGACCTGGAGCTGGACCGAGTGCATAGAGTACAGGGTCCCCGTCCCCTGTCCCAGGGAGCTGCAGACAGGCCACCGCCACGGGACGTGCTGTGCAGGGTGCATTTTTTCTGTTTAAAGGAGGAAATTCTGCGACGGGCCTGGGCTTATGGTCCCATTGACTTTGATGGAGCGACAGTGCATGTCTACCCAGACGTCTCTCGCCAGACTAGGATGATGAGGGGTATGGTACGCCCGCTGCTGGAGACTATAAGGGAAGCTGGGGCAACCTATTGTTGGGGCCATCCCTTCCATGTCATTATTCAGAAACAGGGAGCTACCTTCTATCTGCGCTCCCCTGCTCAGCTCCCCCAGGTGTTTCTGTTCCTGGACAGGCCGGCCATTGAAGTCCTGGACTGGCTGGAGTCCCTTCTGCAGAAAGATGTTCCTGGACCCCCGCGCCCGCAGAGATCTCGGCGGGCCAGGTCCCGCCTTCGGAGTGCGGATCTGCCCCAGCGGGGCTACCTCGGAGGACTAACACTTAGCACATGAAGCTTTGGCGGCTAGTGATGTAGACTGGTGACTATTGCTGGTTATTAGGCACAGGCCAGGTTGTGGGGAGACTTGAGGGGTCCTGCTACATGAGAGGTTTCAAGATGCAGTGACTATGAGGCCCCCTATCCCCGCCTGTTGGGATTCATCCTCTCAATGAAAATGACTTGTCCCTGCCCTCCCCCCTCTGTCCCCTATGGATGTCAACTCAGTAGTGAGCCTCAGTGGTGTTGCGGGGGGGTGCTTTGGTACATCTCCCCGAGGCCAAGTCGGACCCTCTCACTTTTCCTGAGGGGGAGGGTTTTCCCTTTTCCCCTCTGGGGCTCCACCGCAGAGGCCTCCTTTACCCACGTCCCTGTGTTCGCCGATGGATTGGAGAGACGCCTGGGCCCGGATTGGGGTTGTTGAGGGGCGCAGGGCAGTAATTCGGGTTCCTCGGCCTTGCACGGACTGTGGGGATCGGTGGGTTGAGGACATTGACTGTTTTTGTTATCTTACGTTCCATGTTTTGACTAGCCATGTCTTCTTCCTCCAGGTTTGACCTCGCTATGTGGTGGGCGCTCGGGGGTGGGCCTCTCGCACCCCGATCCGGCCACATGTTAATCTACTTACCTCCCAGACCCCACTCGGGCCCTATGGGATCACCTGTTGCCCCAGAATTTTGGCCCCCCGTCTGCTTCTAGTGGGAGGGGGTGTGCTACGAAGAGGTGGCTTGGAGGGGGTGCGGGGCTCACCGGGGGGCTAGATATTGGAGGGGCACTGGTTGGACGAGTAACAGGGGAGGGTGGGGGATTTACCTAGATGTGTTAGGTTACCCGCTGCCACCCCTGTTTAATGTTTAATGGTTAATGCTTGTGCTATGTTTGCAGTTTTGTTTATGTATTTTCAAATCCAAGAGGGTCAAACTCTGTTGCTGAAGCTTCTACGACCTGCCAGGCTGCTGACCTGCATGTTAACTGGGAATCCCTTGGTTCGTGCATCTCCTTAGTTCTATTGTCTACTCTACCCACCTCCCAAGATAGGGCTATCTCCCTGTGGAGTCAGTTAAGCTCCGGAGGAGATTTTTGGTAATAGGTTACCTTTAGCACCCTTCTCTCTCCTTTTTCAAATTCCTGTTTGTGGTTTTCTCTGATTTTCTTTCCCTCCCCCTTTTTTTTTTCTCCTTCCCCTTCCTTTCCCCGCGCCCCTTATTCCCTGGCCACTGATAGTGGTGAGTTATACTGCCTGTGAGGAACCACGCAATGGCGGCGGCCACGGTCACCTTCACCTCCTATAATGTGCGGGGCTTGGGCACCCCCGAAAAGCACACCAGACTCCTGGCTGACCTTAAAAAGAACAGGTCACAGGTCGTATTCCTCCAGGAAACCCATTTTAAACATGATAGGATACCCAAGTTGGGGAATAGGGCGTTTCCCATGGCATACCATAGCCCTTCACCAATTTCGAAGTCTAAAGGGGTAAGCATCCTACTAGCACAATCGGTGCCTTGGTCTCTCTCCTCGGTGCGGCAGGACCCGGGGGGGGCCTTATGTGTTTGTAAAAGGGAGCATCAGGGATGTTGTGGTCACCCTGGCGAACGTGTACTTCCCCAATGTGGACCATGTCTCCTTTTTTCAGGGTCTGGTCCCAGAACTTCTTGAGTTTCGGGAGGGGATCCTCATCTTTGGGGGAGATTTAAATTTTACAATGGACCCTGCCCTGGACTCTTCTCGAGGGGCCACACATCTCTCTTTTTCACGGCTTAAATGCCTGAAAGCGGAACTCTCTCTATTGCAGCTAATTGACCCATGGCGTATCATGCACCTGATGGAGAGGGATTATTCTTTCTATTCCTCGGTCCATCGAACGTATTTTCGGCTGGATTATCTCCTGAACCCCCATAGAGAACTCGCGAGAGTTCAGTCGGCTCGGATAAGTGACATCCTTATGTCGGACCACGCTTCCGTACACCTTGCTCTGAGATTGGATTCACAAGTAAGGACCCCCCTGCCTGGCGTCTAAATGAGTCCCTTCTTCAGTCACCGGACATCCGACAGAGGCTAAACAGGGCTCTTACCGAATACTTCAAGTTGAATGCGGCCTCTGTGGATAGCCCCTTTATGGTGTGGGAGGCACATAAGCTGGTGATCAGAGGCATGCTCATCAGGATAGGGACCTACTTGAAAAAAGAAAGATTGGCATTGGCGGACACTCTGTTAGTGCGCTTATGACGTCTGGAGGGGGTACACAAGGCGAAGGCTGCCAAGGCGATGCACGCCGAGCTTCTAAAGACAACTGAGGAGCTGAACTCCCTATTGTTCCATAAAGCAAAACAAAAACTGGCTTGGTCGAGGCGGACCATGTTTGAGTTTTAAAATAAACCAGGTGCGCTTTTAGCGAGGGCACTCCGGGGTCCTCGCGCATGCACCTTCATCCCGCACATCGTTAGGGCGTCTGGGCAGAAGCTCTCCAGGTCGGATGACATGGCAAGGGAATTCTGCACTTTTTTCTGAACCCTATACAACCTGGACCCCTCACCTGCACCAGAGGTTTCTGGGTCGCTAAGTGCCAGGATTAGAGTTGAGCGAACACCTGGAAGTTCGGGTTCTGCTGGTCCGTCCGAACTTCGGGACAAAGTCCGGGTCCGGGTCCGGACGGAACCCGAACGATCGCACGGTCAAGCCTGCCTGGTCGTCTTGGGCTTGAAGGTCCACAAGCGAGTTGAGATTAGGACCGTGAATCGCTGGGTCTTTGGAGACCACGTCCACTCCCCAGGTCCAACATATCCCAAGTCTTTTTTCACGTCTTAAGGGAACGGTACAGTAGGCTGGACCTCTCGAAGACGGGTCTGCGGGATTGCTACACGCCCTACTTCCACGTACGCGCTCCTGGGGCCTCACGGGAGCGATTTTCGCGTGGACCAAATAAAATTTTGAGTTTGTACCAGGCGGAGCTGGTTCGGTCAAAAACAAAACGAAATACCTTGTTATCCCTCAAGTCGAGGAGTC
>BLSH010483974.1:797561-810869 GCA_018402905.1 Glandirana rugosa | reverse complement strand
GGACTTTTTTACAGCAATTTTCAGAACTTTTAGTAAAATTACCAGAACCCCGGACCCGAACCCGGACTTTTCTTGAAAAGTCCGGGTTCGGGTCCGGGTCCCGGACACCCCAAAGTTCGGTACGGACCCGAACTTTACAGTCTGGGTTCGCTCAACACTACTCATGAGGTATTTTAATAGTGTTGTTTTGTGAAAGCCAAAAAAACATTTTGAAAAAGCTGAGCAGCATTTGCGTTTTTTAAGGGGAACAATACTGCTTTGTGAATGGAGCTCAGTAGCTTTTAGGGACATACTATATATTAAATTTGTTTTAACAGGGGCTGTTAAAAGAAAATGCACTGTGTTTTATATTGCAGGCTAGCTCAACTTCAACTATTATTACTACTATTATTTCTATTAATGTTATTGATGTATGCAGTACCATTATTTTCCTTGGTGCTATGTAGAGTTAAGGCCCGTACACATAATGTGAAATTCGGACAGGAATTGTTGTTCGACAGGCTGTCGTCTGAAATTCTTACCGTTAGTATACTCCTATCGACAGCCGACTTCCTTTTTTCATCAGACAAAAGCTGAATGTGCAGCTTTTCGGATGGTGTGTACAGAAATCCAACACATAAGTCGAAAGTACAAACATGCATGTTCGGAATCCAGGTATGACCCAGAAGTGTTCGGTCATGTAAACTGTTGATCGTAATTCACAATTAACATTTGTGAAGCAGCAATTGAAATAGCGAAATGCGGCACACTTTATAATCTTCTTCAATGTGATAATAATGAAGCTGCTTTGCTGGTGATACTGATGTCTTTGTTACGAACGTAATTAAAGACATTTGCTCTGTAGTGATATAAATATTATTCCCATTATTCTTGTTGTGTGATTATTTTTGGAGGTTATCACAACACCATTATCCATGAGTTTTTAATATAAAAAACAAACTATGTTGTCCCTTGGTAATTGTTACTGGTTCTCTTTTTAATGTAACTGCCTACTTCAAACCTGTCATTTGAATAAAAAAGCATGAGCAAGTATTCTTCACATTACTCTTTATTGTGAAAAAAAATAAAGAATATAAATTAAATTAGACATACTATCTGTCAGAAAAAAACAATAGAACTGAAACAAAAGGTGCATTATATGCAGAAAATAACCAAAAGAAAAGAAAATATTACACCAAAAAATACAGAAATTACTAGAAATTATAAATGGGGGTAGTGGAGATAATCCCCAGACCATGGGGGTTGGTGGGAGTCTTGTGGCTGATATTGCCACTGACCAGCATGCTCCATTATTAGAATATATTTGTTTGTGTTGGTCATCAATCAAACCAAATTTACATTTCCTCACGGTTGCTAATTGAATATGTAGAAATAGAAAAGACTATCATTCTGGCAAGAGCATTTAGCTTTATCCTTCAAATCACTTTTGGTCACAGCTGTGTTTTGATAAGGAAACAACTTTCTTAATGCTGAAATATTTTTTCAATAATGTTTAGTTATCATCATTGTCATAGAAAAGAAACCCCTGGTTGTGGGACTTTTAAGGTAGTAACACTGAGTACATTCTATATAAAATATCAGTTTATTATACAAAATAGTAAAATGTGGGATAAACCATCCCTGGTACAAACATTGATGTGCAAAATAAAATATAAAATGTAATGGCAAGAGGCATACATTACAAGTATACACATTTACATGATGTCTGATTCCAATCTGCAGTCCAACCTCTGGAACAAAGTTGGTTTATCCCACATTTTACTATTTTGTATAATGAACTGATATTTTATACAGAATGTAATCAGTGTTACTACCTTAAAAGTCCTACAACCAGGGGTTTATTTTCTATGACATATGGTAAGGGATTGGTGGTACACACTGACAGAATTGTTTCCTTCGGGGGTTTCTACAGTTATCATCAGTGTGTTTTTTTATGACAATATGTATATATGTATAACAACGCTATACCTGTGTCAACATGGGCTCCTCCGCATCTTCATCTTCAGGTTCAGGAACTGTGCTTTCAGCAGAGGTGAAAGGCAGGGTGGAAAGAGATGGTCTGGGGTCAGCCGGCTCGGTGAGAAACCGCAGGCTGTCAAAGTACCACAGCCTGGAGACATAGACATTATCTACTGCAGCTCCTGACCTCACAGATTCTCGGACCTTATTCAGCTCTCTTAGGTTGGAAATTTTCTGACGCACATATTTATAGTCAGCATCAGGGGTAACCGTTTTACAAAGCTCTGCCAGTTTCTTCAATGCTGCCTGCCTTCGTTTTTTATTGGGATACTCTTTACTCTTTACTTTTGATCCTCCAGAGACATGTTGGCGGTACTGGTCAATGAAATGGGGCAGAAAGTTGGGTGAGGTAAACTTATCACTCATGATGCCTGCAAGACACAACACAAAACAAATCATAATGCAAGTTCATCTGGTTTACCCATAACCTGGTCCCAATATCGGCCCCAATCTAAGCAGTAGAGCCCATTAATCCTCCATCTAGGCCCCAATATAAGCAGTAGAGCCCCTTAATCCTCCATCTAGGCCCCAATCTAAGCAGTAGAGCCCATTAATCCTCCATCTAGGCCCCAACCTAAGCAGTAGAGCCCACTAACCACCTATGCCCCAATTTCAAGTTGTACCTTTGTTTTCTGCCCAATTTCACATGTTGCCAATCGTTCGTCCTCCACTCCCAGATCGTACCTATGGCCGTTCCATCGAGTGGCTTTATACACTGCGCATACGTCAAACTCTGCTCTCAGGTGCATCATGATGCTGGGGCGGGAATGGCTCTCCTATCCTGCATGCGACACACTCGGAGGAACTTTTGTGCAGGATATGGCGGATTCAGCGGGGGGCAGCTGCAGGTGTTTAACAATGTTGGTACTTGTCAAGTCTTTGCCCCCTGTAAAATGGCATTACATTCCCTTTTTTATGCATTTTTGGCAGGAAATCCTCCAGAGTCCAGCATGGTGGAGTGAACTAGTGACCAAACTAGTTTAGCACCAGTACAAGTACAAGGTTGGTCAACTAATTTAGCAAAATGTATGCTAGAAACACATGTGACTTTAGGAGTATTAATGAATGTTGTATTGTGCTTTTTTTTTTTTTAGAGGAAAATGAGTTAGAACTTGTCCCCCAAGATCTGAGTTTGGAGCCATGGGATCTGTCTCCTGGACCCAGCACAGACTTTGGACTACTTGGCAAAAAATCCACTGACATGAGTCACAGTGAGGGCCAAAGCGAGCCTGAAAATGAAGAAGGTGTTGGTGAGCCTGTTCTTTGCTTAAGTAAGTATTCTTTGAATATTGCTTCTTATGTATTGACATGTTGAGTATTTACATCTCAAAAGCAAACACCCAGTACACACATTAGCAGAGTATGTAGTGCCTTAACATTAGTATGGGTAAGGAAGAGGTGGAAGGGACAAAATTACATAGTAGTTGCAGTGTGTACATTCATAGTAGTGTAGGTGTCTGAAGGGCAAGCAGGTCGCCCCCAACATTCGACTGGGTAAGTAAGCATTTCATGAGGTTTACAATTAGCTTGAGCATAAATCACTATGTAGGGCCTCAGCCACTTGACCATTTTTGCCTAATACATTTTACTCTTATTACCTGGTAATGAACTTTCACATTGTACAATTTACAGAATGAGTGCTAATATGTTGCAGTGTTGCAAGGAACTGGAGAAAATCAATGAAGCTGCTACTGCTTTACAGCACAGAATGAGAGATTTTGTGGACATTCTTGCAAAATTCTAATTTCCTCTTGACTTGTCTCATGTGTTTGGTTCCAACTGTTGGCTCATGTTTATTCCCTTAAACAATTTATATACGTTGTTTGTACTTTTGTACAATTGTATTTCACTTTGAAATGTGAATGCTTTGTTAACCTAACTCCGTATTTCCCAACTCCACTCCTCAAGGTGCACTACCAGATCCTGTTTTCCAGATTTAACTCTGTTGAAACGACTGTGCTATTTACTAAGGCAGTGAAAATGATACCATCACCTGTGGCAAATTGGGAAAACATGATCTGTGTTTTTACCTTGAGAACTGGAGTTGCTAAATGTGAATGTCAATTTCTCTATTTTTTAATACCATCTATATACCCTCTTGGGTTCTGAACTGACGCATTTCGGTTGTGCAAACCCCTTTCTCCAAGCTACTCTAGTTCTGAGGAAGGGGGTGTTGCACCTCCAAAACGCATCACTTGGTACCCTCTTGGGTTCTGAACTGACGGGTTTTGGTCATGTAAACCCCTTTCTCAAAACTACTCTAGTTTTGAGGAAGGGGGGTTGCACCCCCGAAATGCATCACTTGATACCCCGTGATAGTATATAGCACATATTTACACACTGTGTGATTTGGGCACTTACACATGTTGCTGTTTGTAAGTAAACACCTTTTAGGAATGGGATCATGGCCCAAATCTCAGTGATAAGCCACTAGGTGTACGTGGCTTCAATTTTTGACTTTTAGGGAGGTGAGATCAGATCCCCCCATGTAAGGAAGGCAGCATCCACACAGTCTTGGGAGTCTTGGTTTGACTTAACTTTTACACCAACATTGGAAGTGACTGACTTTTATTTACTTATTTATATACTACTTTATGTGTATGTAAAGGTTTTACACATATCTGGTTACCCAAACAAATATGAAAAATGTGAATATACATACATGTTATACACAAAGATGTTTCTTTGTTTAAGCACCTTACAAAGCACCTCTGAATGTGCTTGGAGTAAAAAGATTTGTACTAAACAGTGTGTGGGTTCTTATTTCCTTGCTCGATACCTGTTAATTTAATAAGTTGATGTATTTACAGTTAAAATGTGCTCTTACATGTTACCAACTCCTGCAAATTTTAGCTGGAAAATGTATAATTAGTTGTACAGGCATAATGCTTTTGTTCTCCATGCATGGAATATATTGCTGCCAAGACACTGCCCCTCTCCCCACCAAATATTCAAGGTATTTCTGCCTTAAATCCCATGCGTTTTGGGAGGGCAAGCCAGCACGGGCATTCTCAATGTCCGCCATTGCAAACAAAGATGGGTGTCCTTCAGCCGCTGTACTAGCACCAGGCACTGGAGGGCCCATGTCACTTAGCAGGGAGGTGATGTAGCTGCAAGCATTTTTGCGTAGAAAATTGTGGAGGATGCAGCAGCACAAGACAACGTGATTGATCTTGTATAATGCCAGGTTGATTGGTGTCAAAAACAGCCGGCAACGATTGGACAATATGCCAAAGGCATTCTCCACCACCTTTCTGGCATGAGAGAGTCTGTAATTGAAGATTCTCTGCTCAGGGGTGAGGTTGTCCATAGGAAAAGGCTTCATGAGCTGGTCCCCTACAGCAAAGGCCTCATCTGCCACAAACACAAAATTGAGACCCTCAACATTTTGGTCAGCAGGTGGCAAGTTTAGGGTGCCATTCAGGAGCCGCCTGTAGAACTCTGCATAATTACTCCTCCATCAGAGTTGCACCCGTTCTTTTCTACATCAAAATAAAGGAACTCGTAATTAGCAGACACAACAGCGAGCATCACTATGCTGTAAAAGCCTTTATAGTTAAAATAATAAGAGCCGGAGTTGGCTTGGGGGACAATCTTCACATGCTTCCCATCAATAGCACCCCCACAGCTGGAAAAATCTAATTGGTACAGAAACTGGCTGCATCTTTCTGCCATTGCTCTGGGTTTGAAGGAAACTGTGGAGAAAAGCAAAAAACACAAAATTACTACTTCAGCACATAACATTGCAATCATATTTGACACAAAAATGTTTTGGTAACATAAGGATAGACTTAAAAGATGATTTAACCACTTCCTTACTGGGCACTTAAACCCCCCTCTTGCCCAGACCAATTTTCAGGTTTCAGCGCTGTCGCATTTTGAATGACAATTGTGCGGTCATGCGACGTTGTACCCGAATAAAATTGATGTCCTTTTTTCCCCACAAATAGAGTATTCTTTTGGTGTTATTTGATCACCTCTGCAGTTTTTATTTTTTGCGCCATAAACAAACAAAGAGCGACAATTTTGAAAAAAGAACAATATTTTTTACTTTTTGCTCTAATAAATATCCAAAAATAAAAAATAAAAAAAACAATTATTCATCGGTTTTGGCCGATTTATATTCTTCTACATATTTTTGGTTTGCGCAAAAGTTATCGCATCTACAAACTATGGGAATTGATTTATGCCGTTTTTATTATTATTATTTTTTTTACTAGTAATGGCGGCGATCTGCGATTTTTATTGGGACTGCGATATTGCAGCGGACATGTTGGACATTTTTGACACTTTTTTGGGACCAATGACATTTATACAGTGATCAGAATTTTAAATGTCCACTGATTACTGTGTAAATGTCACTGGCAGTGAAGGGGTTAACCTGCAGGGGGCAGTGAAGGGGTTAACAATGTTCCCTGGGTGTGTTCTAACTGTGGGGGGGGTGGGTTGGCCGGGACATAACAGATCTAACTGATCCCAGTGACAGGGATCAGTAGATCTGCTTGTCCTCCTCTCACAGAACGGGGAACCGCCGTGTTTACATCGGCGGTTCCCCGTTCTACAGCTCTGTAAGGCGATCGCGGGTCAGGAGCGGACATCGAGTCCGCCCGACCCGCGGGCACGCCCATGCAGCGTGCGGCGGCTGTGCGTGTGCGCCGCTGCCGCTTGTGAGTGCGCGCAGGAGGCATGTAAAGGGGCGGACGTCTATAGGCGTCCTCCCGGAGATTCAGATCCACGCTGTAGACGTCTTTCGTCTATAGCGCGGATCTCTACAGGTTAAAGACCAAAGTGTAAGGTCAACTTAGCTACTTCATCACCCCCCTCTGGTGCCCCATTTGGCAACTTTCAGGGGGGGTAATGGGTAGATGTTTTGGACAGGTAACCCTCTCCGGTTCCATGAGAGCTTGCTACAGGAATATTGGTTGGTAGTTTGGCCACTCCCTCCTCTATTGCCAGCCCAGTGAATAGGTAAGAAGTGTCATAATCTCAAGCTGGATTCACACTATACAATCTGAATTACATGTTTACATTACGATTGAACCAAACAATATAATATGAGGTCAAACTTAGGAGTTCAAATTTGTATGTAATCAGACAGGCCCTTGCACTACATGGTTTGGGTACTTATTAAGGAAATCTGACCACAAAAGATGGAGAGTGTGCATGGGAGATTAAAAGTCAGCAGATGCAGTATTTGGATCTGCTGACTTCGCATTTTTTTTTTGGGGGGGGGTGGTTTGGCAAAATAATAAGGCCTCATGCACTCTGCACAATTTGGAACACACAAATAACATTTGAAAAGTTTTTTTTTGGGTAAGTCCCAAAATGTAGCTGGCCAAAAACATTGTTAAGTTACCAGGCTATGTGTCAGGAAAGAAGAAGAAATCGTATTGCCATACAAAGGAGCACGGCGCGCAGGCGCGTGCACGAAGGAACGGACGGCACGAACGTTCATGCGCACGCGCGACCGGAAAGCGCGCACCCCCGTTCGTGATTATTCTTGGCGCCAAGAGGACTATTTAAACGGAACAATGACATGAGATCAATGCCGTTTGGTCTACAGCGTTCCTGTGTATCCTGTTACCTGTTTCATCTGCTTACCTGCTCCTTGATTACTGGCTTGATCCTGACTCTGCCTCCTTGCCGCCTGCCCTGACCTTTGGCTTGCCCTGACGATTCTTCTGCCTGCTCCTTGGTACCTCTCCGCCCGCCTGTTGACGACCCGGCTCCTGTCTGACGATCCTTCTGCTTATTCCCTCAGTTCCTGTTTGGCCTGGCTGCGGCTTGTTCCAGTCTGCTTTCCAGCCTTCTCATCCAGCATCATCCGCTCGGTCCAGCCCCGCAGTGCAACTTGCCAGCTGTTTCCCGGAGTGCCTCCTCTGCTCCAGCTCGCTGCATCCCCTGCCCGGCCAGCGACCATCGCACCTGTGTTCCAGTCAAGCACTCGTGCCATCCTGCACTCTTGAGCTTCCTGTCTACCATATCAGGGGCTCCTGAGTCAGGGTTGTAAGAGAGGCTGTCCTCGGCTATTGCAGACTCCACCACCAGGTACGTGACACTATGTGTATACGGACAAAGGATAACATGCTGGGGAGGTTACTGTAAGAAAATAGGCCTGTAGCCCAAAAAAGGAACTGTAAAGCCTTACAGCATGCATAAGGCCAAAGAGGACGATCACAGCATATTCTAATATTGACAATTATGTCTTCAAAAAAAGGAAAAAAACAACATTAGCAAGCACAAACACATAGTATGTGGTATTAATATCAAACCTACCTTAATATAGTCCTTCTGCAGCACTTGAATGATGACTGAACATGTCTCAGGAATAATGACTCCAAGAGCCTGGGGGGAGATCCCAGTAGTAAATTTGGGATCCTGGAGGCTTCTCCCTGTCGTCAGGTACCACAAGGTGGCTACGAGCCTTTGCTCAGGAGTGATGGAAAGGCGCATTCATGTGTCCTGCTTCTTGATATAGCCAAGAGGTGGTTAAAGCAGGGATCCATCATCCGGAGGTAATTTGCAAAAATCATCCAGATTATTCTTCTGGAGCTCCCTGAACAAAGGCATATGACATAATTGCTCACGATTGAGCAACCAATTTTTGGTCCACCAACTCCTCTTTCTTCTTTTCTTGAAAAGGGATTGGGTCAAACCAATGACTCCTAGCTCAAAAACAGCAAGATTTCTCTTCCTACTTCGCAACATAGCTGGTTGAGGAGCAACCGATCAAGAACGATATGAAAATTGTGAATCAACGTTCACCAAACTTCCACTAACATGAAATTAGCAGAAGGTGCCCAAAGGGTGACACACCAAAAATGAACTTCCTCTTTATACGCTCGTACTACGTCACTATATTCGCCTTTGTACGACAATCGAACCGTGTGTACGAGGCTTAAGGTACAAATAGGAAGGGTTAATACAGATAATACAGCTGTGCACAGTATCATTTTTCAAATGACATTTATCTAATCTAATATAGAAACAGCATAGGTATCATAGATATAATGAGAGGAAGGGAGAGAAAGGGCTCAATTCATTAAGCTTTGTATACAAATGTTTATTTTAGCCATTAAATTGAAATTTTCAAATCTCAGATCTGAATTGTTATCCACGTGTTAAAGCTTTGTGGAATTGAAAAGTCCATACATTATGTACTTCGGACCTTCATATTGTTTTATGAACTGCAATTAAATTCCCTGAAAATCCCTGAAATGTATACAATCAACTGGAAGATTTTGTCTCAACAAAACTGGAGTTTAACTTCAAGGTTGCATTATTGTGCATGGATAATGCCAGTAGGTGTCTGAAGAATGGCAGAGGATGATTCAAACATCATTATCATGTCCTATATACACAACAACACAAAAGAAAACAAAATAAAAAAATGCAATTTAATCAAGATTACAGTGCATTACTAGAGTGTATTTCAGCATTTCTAAAAACTTTTCTTTTTGTATTTTCTCATATTAAAGATAACGTAGCTAGCAACTAGGGCACTTCTTCTATTTTCTTCCATAGTAAATAATGGGTGCCTTAAAGCTGGATCATTAACTACATGTCAAATCTTCACTGCTGTGCAAGCTGACTGGAACAAAAACTTTAGTGCATTCTTGTTTGTATTGTGTTCATTACGAAAAAGCAAAATGATTGATGGAATTCACTGAGGGTTACCAAATGCAATCTCTGGAGCACAGATTAACATTAAAACTTGCTCACAGGTAAAATCTTTCTATACACATTACATCTAAAGGAACTCAATTCTGGGTATACATGAATATGTTTGCTGCTGTAGGAAACTTTTGTAAGACAGACTTATTGTTGTCACATTCACAATCTAACAATTAAGATAAAAATGCTGATCCATTGTCTACATAACATTTTTAATGAATTCATTATTTTTTTATATCATTGAATGAATGCATATCCTTACTAGGCTAACGGGTTTATCTTTTGACCAATCTGATACCAATTTTGCATGCATAACTTGAAATAATAAATAATTGGGCCTCAAACCCAGACAAACCAGTTGCTAAGCTATATTTGAGCATCACCTGTAACATAATGTGCAGTATATGATATAACCAACTCTAACAGGAGGGTCAGGCAAAATTTTTCTACCAAGATGCATCAAATCTTTATCCCTGCTGCTTTGGAAAATTATAAAGTTTCTCTCTATGTGCAAATTAAATTCACAAAAGTGAAACAAACTATGATATGTCTACCCACTCTGTCTGTTTCAACTGTGTATCAGATATTTCCTTACAAATTTAAAGGGGGAGTTCTTAAGTACTCTGAAAAGCTAAAACATACTGGAAGTGAAATTTTTGAGTGTTGCAGGGTCAACAACCCTTGTCCACCTATACATTGCATAATACCCCATTTCATACTGTAAGGGGGTTAGCTTGGCAGCAGGTGTGTGTGACCCCCTGGTAGAGTTCAATACACAAAATAGGCACAGCAGTTGCAGGTGAAAACAAAAAGGTGGTTTACACTATTTATACTATATACAATCGTAGAAAAACAGCAAAACAAAACAAACATCAAAAAAAATCCTTGGCAACTTGGCCACTGACTACACGTGTAGGTTTCCCTGTTTGTCAGCTAGGTACAGCCTTCTGATGTACCTAGACCCTATCTCTCTGGTATTATAAGGAGCCACACAGGCTTGGCCTTACCGCATAGGTTTTGGTGTCAAGCTCCCCAGTCTATTGACACAGAAACTGGTTCTAGGGTGGAGTAACTCCCCTAGGCCTGCTGTGAGCTTTTGTAAAGGCCTTAATGAGCCAGCTCAACTCAGCTGGCTCATTATCTCTACCCCAGCAAAACTCCCAGCACTTCCCCCCGTCACATACCCCCCTCTTGTTTCAAACTGGGGTTTGTAACACATGCAGTCAGGCACACAGGTACCCGAGATAAAGCATCCATATTCCCCATTTGAACACCAGGGCGATGCTTCACTGTAAAGTTGAATTCCTGCAGGGCCAGGAACCACCTATTCACCCTTATATTGGTCTCTTTGTTTAACCAGTTCCACATTGCCTACCG
The DNA here is from genome assembly GCA_018402905.1 of Glandirana rugosa. Taxonomy (NCBI): domain Eukaryota; kingdom Metazoa; phylum Chordata; class Amphibia; order Anura; family Ranidae; genus Glandirana; species Glandirana rugosa. The sequence continues at coordinate 799,799 of BLSH010483974.1, read as the reverse complement.
TCTATTTATGGCGGCAGTGTGGATGCTGGGCGCGAATCTCTGTAAAAAGGCGGCGATCTGCGAATGGCCGCTAGGGGGCGCCCGCCGCACTCTTGAGGAGTGTGCCCGCGGCTCGGGCGGACCCGATGTCCGCCGTCGAGCCGCGGTGAGCGGCCACAGGCAAAGAGCGGGGAACCGCCAATGTAAATATGGCAGTTCCCCGCTCTGTTAGTGGGGGCATGGGAGATCAACTGATCCCTGTCACTGGGATCAGTTAGATCTCTCATGCCGATGGTAGCCCAACCCCCCCCACAGTAAGAACACACCCAGGGAACACAGTTAACCCCTAGATCTCCCCCTGCAGGTTAACCCCTTCATTGCCCTGGACATTTATACAGTAATCAGTGGATATTTAAATTTCTGATCGCTGTATAAATGTCATTGGTCCCAAAAAAGTACCGCTAAAAATCGCAGATCGCCGCCGTTACTAGTAAAAAAATAAAAAAAATATAAAAACCCCAGAAATGAATTCTCACCATCCGTAAAACCAATCTTTTGCGAAAACCAATCAATAAACGCCGATTGCAATTTTTTTTATCACAAATATGAGGAAGAATATAAATCGGCCAAAACCGGTGAAAAAAAAACACAGAGGGGATCAAATACCACCAAAAGAAAGCTCTATTTGTGGGAAAAAAAAGACACAAATTTCGTTTGGGACCGTGCAATTGTCAGTTAAAGCGACGCAGTGGCGAATCGCAAAAAGTGCTCTGGTCCTAACCTGGGAAATTCTTCCGGGGCTGAAGTGGCTAAAGCCATCCATTTTAAGGGTGCATGATCCGTAACCAGGTCAAAGTGTCTACCCAGCAAATAATATCAAAGAGAATCTAACGCCCACTTCACTGCCGAACACTCTTACTCAATCGTGGCATAATTCTCTCCGTGGGGTTTCAGCTTCCTGCTGAGATAAATGACTGGGTGCTCTTCCCCCTTCCAAACCTGGGACAACACTGCTCCAAGCCCACGTCTGAGGCATCAGTCTGTACCACAAAGTCCTTAGCAAAGTCAGTGGAGTACAGCGCTGGCTGGCTACACAAGGCTTTTTTTGAAGACCAGAAGGCTGCTTCAGCCTCCAGGGTCCATTTCACCATGGTAGACTCTTTCCCTTTTATAAGGTTGGTTAGGGGCACAGCCTGCGAAGCAAAGTGAGGAATGAAAGACTGATAGTATCCAGCAATTCCGAGGAATGCTCAAACTTGCTTCTTACTGTTGGGGCGCGGCCAAATATCTATGGCTTCCACTTTGTTGACTTGGTGTTTTATTACTCCCCTCCCAATAGTGTACCCCAGATACTTGGCCTCTTCCTGTCTAATGGTACACTTTTTGGGACTGGCCGTGAACCCAGCTGGAGTCTAACATGGCTTGCACTTTTGGCAGATGTGAGGCCCAATCCATACTGTGGAAAATCACATTGTCCAGGTAGGATGCAGCATACTTCTGATGGGGCCTCAGAATATTGTCCATTTTCCACTGAAATGTTGCTGGTGCATTTTGTAACCCAAATGGCATTCTTCTATATTGGAATGCCTCCTCTGGTGTTACAAATGCAGTTTTCTCCTTGGCTGACTCAGCTAGGGGAATCTGCCAATACCCCTTGGTGAGATCAAGGGTCTTCATATATCATGCTGTTCCCAGCTGGTCAATTAGTTCATCTATGCATGGCATAGGGTAGGTGTCAAATTATGTAACTTTATTTAATCGAAAACAAAACCGCCAGCTCTAGAGTTGATCGAACCTCTTGAAGTTCTGGCTCTGCAGGTTCGGCCGAACTTCGGGACAAAGTCCGGGTTCGGGTCCGGACTTGACCCGAACTTTGACCCGGACCCCGAACCCCATTGAAATCATTGGGGACCCAAACTTTTAAGCACAAAAATGGCTGTAACAAAGTCCTGGAAAGTCCTAGAGGTCTGCAAAAGGAAGGAAAATGGGGGTAAGGGTCGGACAAGTGCCCTACAAAGAAATGGGTATAGGGAAAGCCCAGTTCAGGCCTGGGCTTGGGCCTGAAACAGGGCTTCAAGCCGGCTTGGACGTCTCGGTCTTGAAGTTCTCCAAGCTAGTTGAGATCTCGACCGCCAAAACAAAAGCTAATTTATTTCAATGTATTAAACTGTGGATGGGATACGGTACGTATCTACTTGATTAACTGGTCGACCCTTGTCGTACTATATACTTCTGGGAACTAGAGTGGTTCCCCATAAC